>JAJIBD010007616.1:0-39701 GCA_021461705.1 Cryptotis parvus | reverse complement strand
TAATACAAAAACTAGGAAATTCAACACCAAGGGAAGGTAATACCCTCAAGAAAAAGAAACAGTACACTAGAGGAATCTATCCCTGCACATGGCAACACCATGGGAAACAACGCAGATCCCCAGTTCAAAGAACAGATGAAGGAATCAACCCTGAAGACTTAAAAAAAGAATGCAGATGTGCACGATCTCTCTGACAATGAATTTAGAGAAGAAATTGGTAGGATGTTTAAGGAGCTCAATGAAAAAATGGAGCAGATGTCCAATAAAATACAGGAGAATATAGATGGAAGCAGTTGAAAAGGCAGTCAATAAATTATGGGAGGAAATGAGAGCAGAAATGAGAACCATGCAAATAGAAATATCATCACTTAAAAAACTCAGTAGATGAAATGAAAAAACACAATAGGGGCTCTCAATAGTAAGATGACAGCAGCAGAAGACAGAATCAGTGAGACTGAAGATGAACTGCAGAAAGCACTACATAAGATGGAAAAAGACCGGAAAATGGATCAGCAACAGAACAGAGAACAATGGGATGAAGCCAGGCAGAACAACATAAGAATCATCAGCGTCCCAGAGGGACAGGAAAGTAACCTCAAGGAAATTAAAACAGTTAAAAACATCCTGGCTGAAAAGTTCCCCGAGTTAAAGGACGAAGGCATCCAGATCCAAGAAGCCCAGTGCATACCAGCAAGAAGAGGCCCCAATAGAAAGACCCCAAGACACATCCTAGTCAAAGTAATGGATGCCATAGACAGAGACATAATTCTTCAGGCAGTAAGATCAAAGAAGGAAATTGTATACAAAGGAGCATCCATTTGACATTCAGCAGACTTCTCAGAAGACACCCTCCAAGCCCGAAGGCAATAGTGGGGTATAGTAAGAAAACTCAATGAAATGAAGGCCTCACCAAGAATTCTTTTTCCAGCTAAACTCTCACTCAGATTTGAAGGACAGTTATACAACTTCTTGAATAAACAACAGCTTAGGAACTTTGTAAAATCAAAACCAACCTTAAAAAAGAAGGAATGAAAGATCTACTATAAGACGAGACATAACCCAAAAGAACAACCAACCTATACAGAAAGATGGCACAAAAATCCCATGACAATAATCTCTCTCAGTGTCAACAGTCTAAATGCACCAGTTAAGAGACACAGAGTGGCAAAATGGATCAAAAAATTGAATCCGACATTCTGCTGCCTTCAAGAAACACACCTGAACAATCAGAGAAAAGACAGGCTCAAAATAAAAGGCTGGAAAATAATCCTTCACTCAAACAACCCATCCAAAAAGGCTTGCGTAGCCATACTGGTATCCGACAACATAGATTTCAGGCTGAAGAAGGTCAGAAGGGACAGTTAAGGTCACTTCTTAATAGTCAAGAAATGCAGACATCAGGAAGAAATCACGCTATTAAGGATATATGCACCCAACGAGGGGCCAGCAAAATACCTAAAACAACTACTAATAGACTTCAAAGAAGACATTGACAGCAACACAATTGTAGTTGGAGACTTCAACACTGCTCTATCAACCCTGGATAGATCAACAAGATTGAAACTTACCAAGGTAATACTGGCCCTAAAAGAAGAGAGATGGAAGAAAGAGGGCTGGTAGACATATACAGGGCATTTCATCCCCAAAAAAGCTGAATACACTTTATTCTCCAGCGCACCTGGAACATATTCCAAAATAGATGACATGCTGAGCCATAAATCATACCTCCATAAAATCAAGAAGATAGAAATTGTGCCAACTATTTTTTTCAGACCATGATGCACTGAAAATAGAAGTTAATTGTACACAAAAACAGAGACCAATACCAAGTACCTGGAAACTAAACAGCTCACTGCTGAACAACCAGCAAGTCATAAAAGAAATTAAAGAGGAAATCCAAAGATTCCTGGAAACAAATTAGACTGAAGACAAGAATTACCAGAACTTGTGGGATACAGCGAAAGCAATGTTAAGAGGCAAGTTCATAGCACTTCAAGCATTCATCAGAAAAGAAGAAAAGGCCATCACAAACAGTCTGACTTCACAACTTAAGATCTTAGAGAGTGATCAAAAAAAGGAGCCCAACCCAAGCAGAAAGAAAGAAATAATAAAACTTAGAGCAGAAATCAATGAGATAGAATGTCAAAAAACAATCCAGAAGATTAACGAAAGCAAAAAGCTGGTTCCTTGGAAAAAATAAACAAGATTGACAAACGACTTGCAAGACTTGTAAGCAAAGGAAAAGAGAGAACCCAAATAAATAGAATCATAAATGAAAATGGGGACATCAAAACAGAAACCACAGAAATTCAAAAGATCATCAGAGATTACTATGAGAGCTTGTATGCCACGAAACAAGAGAACCTAGAAGAAATGGACAAATTCCTGAATTCCTATAGCCTCCCAAGGATGCAACAAGAAGATTTGGAATACCTCAACAAACCTATCTCCATTGAGGAGATAGAATCGGTAATCAAGTCTCCCCAAACACAAAAGCCCAGGTCCAGATGGATTCACCAGTGAATTCTACAAAACCTTTAAAGAGGACCTACTCCCAATTGTTTTCAAGCTCTTCCAGCAAAAAGGAAGAAACAGAACACTCCCAAATAGCTTTTACAAGGCACATATCACCCTGATACCCAAAGCAGACAGAGATGTCACCAAAAAGGAAAACTACAGACCAATCTCCCTGATGAACACAGATGCTAAGATCTTCAACAAAATACTAGCAAATAGAATCCAAAGAGTCATCCAAAAGATTATACACCATGACCAAGTGGGATTCATCTTGGGAATGCAAGGATGGTTCAACATCCGCAAGTCAATCAACATAATACATCATATCAACAAAAAGAAAAATAAAAACCATATGATCATATCAATAGATGCAGAGAAGGCATTTAACAAGATTCAACACCCGTTCATGATAAAAGCTCTCCCTAAAATGGGGATTGAAGGAATCTTCCTCAGTATAATCCAGGCCATCTACTACAAGCCCACAGCGAGCATTATTCTCAATTAGGCAAAACTGAAAGCCTTCCCCTTAAGATCATGGACAAGATAAGGCTGCCACTCTCACCGCTTCTATTCAATATAGTACTGGAAGTACTTGCAATAGAAATCAGGGAAGAAAAAAGACATAAAGGGCATCCAGATAGGAAGGGAAGAAGCCAAGTTATCACTATTTGCAGATGACATGATATTATACCTGGAAAATCCAAAACTCTCTACCAAGAGGCTCCTAGAAGGAATATATTCCTATAGTAGAGTGTCAGGGTACAAAATCAATACCCAAAAGTCAATGGCCTTCCTATATGCAAACAGTGAAAGAGAAGAAAGGGACATTAAAGAAATTATCCCATTCACAATTGTGCCACAGAAAATCAAATACCTAGGAATCAGTTTGACAAAGAATGTAAAGGATCTCTACAAAGAAAACTACAAAACATTACTTCAGGAAATAAAAGAAGACCTGAGGAAATGGAGACACATTCCCTGCTCATGGATTGGAAGGATTAACATTATCAAAATGTAATACTCCCTAGAGCTTTATACAGATTCATTGCGGTCCCTATAAAGATACCCATGATGTTCTTCAAAGAAATTGAACAAACACTCCTGAAATTTGTATGGAATAATAAACCCCCACGAATAGCTAAAGCAATCCTTGGGAAGAAGATGGGGAGGTTTCCCTTTCCCCAACCTCAAGCTCTACTACAGAGCAGTTGTAATTAAGACAGTGTGGTATTGGTATAGAGACAGACATGTAGACCTATGGAATAGAACTGAATATTCTGAAACACACTCTCAAATATACAACCACTTAATCTTCGATAAAGGAGCAAAAAATATTAAGTGGAGCAAAGAAAGCCTCTTCAGCAAATGGTGCTGGGAAAACTGTGCAGTTATGTGTAAAAATATGAACATATGCCTCCTTCTAACACCATGCACAAAAGTCAGATCAAAATGGATTATAGATCTCAACATCAGACATGAATCTATAAGGTACATCAAAGAAAGCATAGGAGAAATGCTCTGCGACATTGAAACTAAAAGTATCTTTAAAAAAGACACACCACTGACCAAGCAAATGGAAGCAAAGATAAACAAGTGGGATTATATAAAATTGAAAAGCTTCTGCACCTCAAAAGAGATGGTGACCAAGATACAAAGTCAATCCACAGAGTGGGAAAGGATATTCACCCAATACCCATATGACAAGAGGTTAATATCCAGGATATATGAGGCACTGGTAGCACTTCACAAGAAAAAACAGCCAACCCCATCAAAAAATGGGGAGAAGAAATGAACAGAAGCTTCCAAAAAGAAGAAATTCGAATGGCCAAAAGGCATATGAAAAGCCCTCTTCATCTTTAATCATCAGGGAGATGCAAATCAAAACAACAATTATGAACACCTTTGTAATTGTATGTCTCACGGTTGTATAATAAAATTTTTTTAAATTGACAGTCAAGCCAATGTTTTTATTTATAACAGCTGACATATATCTTTTTTTTCAACCAGCCTTTATTGAAGGATCATGGCCTACAGTACCTCTGATTTTATTTCTCTCACTATGTTTTCTCACTGTCTCCAGGCAACAGTGGCAAGAGACCTCCATTGTCATTTCAAGATTCTTTCCTTTACACCCCCCCCCCCCCACACCACCAACTCCCTGTTAGCATCTTCAATTCACAGTGTTGTAGACCAAAATCAGGGTTTGCTACTGAGGTAGAGGCCAAGGAATGGAATCACAATCTTATGGAAACTATACTTAGGGTTTTGAAAGGTCTCTAAACTATTCCAAAGAGGCTGCACCCAAAGAGTAATCCCACAATAAATAAATAAGAGTTCCCTTTCTAAGCACATTCCCTCCTGCTTTTTACTATTACTGATCACTTGATCACTTGGCATCCCGTTATTCATTGATTTGCTTCGAGCGGGCGCCAGTAATATTTCATTTGACCCTATTGCGTGCCAGTGTAGCCCAATGGCATCTGGCTGCCTCAGGAATACATGTAGCCTCAAACTGTTCGTTCAGGGTCTTGATGAAGAAGTCTGACATCTTATAGGTAGGCGGCCAGGTGATCTTTTGACATCCCATGGGATCCAGTCGGTAACAGTTCTAGTCCAGTGGTCGTTTCCAGTACGCATTACATGTCCAGCCCATCTGATTTTCAATGCTTTGACAAATGAGACAGCGTCCCTGACTCTGGAACAGCAATGGAGATCAGAGCTTGAATTCCTTCTTTCACTTGAGTGAGGCGTGATATTCCAAGCTCTTTCGATTCCTCTTTGGGAGACCCGAATAGCATTCTCATCCTGCTTTTGCAGAGCCCAGGTCTCTGAGGTATATGTTAATGCAGGGATAATGGCGGAGTTGAAGATATGTGCCCGGAGCCAGAGGTTCTTTTCTATTTTTAGCTATTTATTTGATGCTTTTGAAGGCATTCCATGCTGCTCTCTTCCTCCTGCGCAGCTCAGGTTTTAGGTCGTTCATCATGTTGACTTCTCAACCTAGGTACAAATAACTACTGCATTCAGAGATGTTTGTCACATTGAGAGTGAATGGGGCCTCAGGAACTAGTTCATTTCTCATAAACATAGTTTTCTTTAGATTCAGCTGTAGACCTATCTTTCCACATTCTTGGTCGAAGTCAGACAACATTTGTGCTGCTTGGCTAATATTTGGTGTTATTAAAACGATGTCATCAGCGAACAAAGGTGGTTTAGTTGCCGACCGGTCTGTCTTCACTCCCATTTCTTCCGATTCTAATTGTTTCATGATGTTCTCAAGGGTGGCGCTGAAGAGTTTTGGTGAAATAGTATCACCCCTGCCAAATGCCTCTTTTGACATTGATGATCACTTCTTTGTAGAATGGTGAGATCCTGGTGGTGAATCCTGCAATACAGCTCATGAAGGATCTTGATGTATTGGGCTTGAACGCCCCTGTTTGGCTAGGACTTCGATGACTGGTTCAGTCTCCACAGAATCAAGGCTTTCTTTAAATCAATGAACGTGGAGACAGAGTGGCTCCACGGTAACCATGAGCTTGGTTACTGTGTGGATATGGTCGATTGTGCTAAATCATTTTTCGGAAGCCAGCTTGCTCAAATGATTGTCGTTCATCTAATATTCTGACAATCCTGTTCAGGATGACTCGAGTGAACAACTTGTAGATGACAGATAACAGGCAGATGGGGCGATGAGTTGCCAATGTCGTGGATGTCTCCTTGAACAGTAGAACTGTCTTGCTGGTTTTCCATTGGGAGGGCACCTTGCATTCAGAAGGTAGCCCATGTATTGATGAGTACTGGAGGCAGATTCTACAGGTGTTCAGGTCTGACTTTGTCTGGGCCTGGTGCTATTCCCTTCTTTACCGATGAAATGGCATGTTAGATTTCAGAAGGGAGAATGTTGGGAATGACATATCCATCCTGTGGAATTTGGTATGTGGGCAGGTGGAAGTGGCTATCAAAGAGATCTGAGTAGAAGTCATGGATAATCTTCTCCATTGCCTTTCTGGAAGATGTGATAGATTCTTCAGCATGTCGGAGGCAGTCATCTTGGTCTTATAGTTAGCAAATGACAGGCGGGTGTTGCGAATGCTTTTCCTGGCTTCTGCTGCATCTTCCAGTATTTCTGCTCTTCTCTCTTTGAGGTCTTCCTTTATTGCTTCTTTGCACTGCTTTACAAGCTTGGATGTTAGCATTTGGTTCTCTGAGCCTCGCGCCTCACCACGTTGGTGAATGAGCACAAGAGTTTTTGAAGACAGAGTTTTTGAAGTTCAGTACTATTACTGAACTTTGGATATAGACCATCTAGCCTGTGTGAGCTGGTATCCCACTGTCATTTATATTTGCATTTTCAGGATAATTCGGGCTGATCAACACTTTTCACATGCCCATTGGCTATCATTATGCCTTCTTCAACGAAGACTTTGTGTTATTTCTCCCCATTCTTCAAAAATGGTGGTTTTTCCCAATGTTGAGCTTTCAGAGTGCTGGGTCTATTTTAGACATTAGCCCTTGGGTATTGTATAATAAATGAATATTTTATCCCAACCAGGAGGGTCTTTTTATTATCAGTTTTATTTTTTTCAGCCAATAAGCTTTTTTCTTTTTATATAGTTCTATTTGTCTATTTTTTGTTTTTTTGTCAATAGTGTCATATCATTGTAGAGTCCTCTGAGATCATATCCTTTTTTCAATGTATTTAATGAATTTTATATCAAGATCCTTGATTCATTTAATTAACCTTTGATATCCTTTGGCATATGGGCCTAGTTTCATTTTTTGCATACCAAACAAATGTTCTCATTTTAACTGCCTTACTTCTATACTGGTAATAATAAGAGATATAACAGACTAATAATGCTCATCTTTTAATTCTCTACTGGTAATAAGAGACATGGCAGACTAATTATGTTCATATTTTCAATTAAATAATGTCAGTTTATATATATATATATATATATATATATATATAGTATCTTCCAATTAAAATCAGTGTTCCTATCAGATAATGCAAAAGTTACCTAACATCCTGTATGTCCTTTGCATTCTTTCAGGTCATTCATGCAATAAAATATGTTCTTGCTACGCACTGTGAACAAGACATTATTCCTGCCCTAATGAGTTGCCATCTGATCTCCCTGGAGTAATCTTTTATATTCTTACAAACTTTTATGACTTCTATTTAAAAGTGTAGGTACTAATCACTCTATTCACCTGTATACTAAAAATTCAACTTAATTCTAATTATACTAACTTGAATATACGACAAGAATTTTGTCCTCCACATGTTCAAAATTCTGATAAAACATTGTTTCACACTATTCTTCAGAAGATATCGAACCACATCAGTGAATACAAGTACAAAACCTTTTCTACAAATAATACAGGATGAAAACTTAAAGGGCATTTTAGTTTTTTCTCACTTGCCTAATTATGTTGATCACTATTTCAGTTTTTCATTCTATATTCCCAAAATCACATATATTTATTCCTGGATGAATACCTGTTATCACGATATTAGTCATATTATCCTTTAATCATCTTTATCTGTTCTCTAATTTCCATAATTTCAAAGGTCTTGTTTAATTTTTGTGTAGACACAACTACATTTAAACCTGTATTCCAAAGCTTAAGACACAATTTGTCACATGGTAGGTGTAGAATAAATATTTATTATAAACATGACAACTCATCCTAAGAAGATAAGCTTAAGTTAGGCTTACAAAATATGTGTGTAATCAATTATAATACAAGAGAAGGTATGAAAAGAGTCATTACTGATTTGTTTAAAAACTTATTGAATATTTTTCTAATATTTATCAATTTACTCATAATTGAACTTTATTTTGTGTTTTGAAACAGTTTCTTGCCTACTTATAAAGAACTTAAATGAAAAGCTACCTTTATGTTCTCTGATTTGGGTAGTATCTGACAAAATAAGCATATGTAAATTGACTAAAGTAAAACAAAATTGGGTTATTCATTGTCTAAAGCAGATAAAACAGAATAAAAAAGAGATAAAATGGAAGACAAAAATAGAAAAAAGGGAGGGAGAGGGAGATTGGGAAAGAGGGAGGGAGGAAAGAACGTGTTCATGTGAAGTCATGGAATGGTAACTTCAAGCTACAGAAAAAAATAAAGTTCAAACGTATACCAGATATTGGTGCTATGTGCTTCAAATGGATGCTAAGTACTTTTATTATCTTGATCACTTTATCAGTTGACACCCAGTTATTCACCGATTTGAATGTTACTGGAGTGGGCACCAGTAACATTTCCATTTGACCCTATCACGTGGCAGTGTAGCCCAATGGCATCTCCTTGCTTCAGGAATATGAAGAGCCTCAAACCTTTTGTTCAGGGTCTTGAAGAAGTCTGACCATCCTGTAGGTGGGCAGCCACTTGATCTTTTGACATTCCGTGGGATCCAGTCGGTAACGGCTCTAGTCCAGCTGTCGTCTCCAAATCACATTACATGTCCAGCCCATATGGTTTTCGATGCCTTGGCAAACGAGACAGTTTCCCTAACTCTGGAATGGTGATAGAGGTCGGAACTCTGGATTGCTTCTCTCAGTTGAGTGAGGCGTGATATTCCACGTCTCTCAGTGCGGAGAAGTGATAAAGGAAGACCTCAAAGAGGGAAGAGCAGAAATACTGGAAGATGCAGCAGAAGCCAGGAAAAGCATTCGCAATGCCCGCCTGTCCTTCGCCAACTATAAGACCAAGATGACTGCCTCCGACATGTTGAAGAATCTATCACATCTTCCAGAAAGGCAATGGAGAAGATTATCCATGACTTCTACTCAGATCTCTTTGATAGCCACTTCCACCTGCCCACATACCAAATTCCACAGGATGGATATGTCGATCCCAACAGTCTCCATTCTGAAATCTAACATGCCATTTCATCGATAAAGAAGGGAATAGCACCAGGCCCAGACAAAGTCAGACCTGAACACCTGTAGAATCTGCCTTCAGTACTCATCAATACATGGGCTTGGCTCTTCACACGCTACCTTCTGAAAGCAAGGTGCCCTCCCAATGGAAAACCAGCAAGACAGTTCTATTGTTCAAGAAGGGAGACATTTACGACATCGGCAACTATTGCCCCATCTGTCCTTTTGTCCATCATCTACAAGCTGTTCACTTGAGTCATCCTGAACAGGATTGTCAGGAATATTAGATGAAGGACAACCATTTGAGCAAGCTGGCTTCCAAAAAGGATTCAACACAATCAACCATATATACAAGGTAACCAAGCTCATTGAGGTTTGTAGGGAGTTCCAGAATTTGCTCTGTCTCATGTTCATTGATTTAAAAGAAAGCCTTTGATTCTGTTGAGACCAAAGTGGTCATCAAAGCTCTAGCCAAACAGGGTGCTCAAACCCAATACATCAAGATCCTTCGTGACCTGTATTATGGATTCACCACCAGGATCTCATCATTCTACAAGGAAGTGATCATTGATGTCAAAAGAGGGGTTCGACAGGGTGGACAACGTTGTAATTGTATATCTCACGGTGGTATAATAAAATGTTTAATAAATAAAAACACTAAGGTATCCGAGAAGACAGCAAAGACAGCACAGGATTAAGTTCAGGGTTTAGAAAATGTGCCTTACCCTAAGATTCCTCATGGTCACTCTTAACATCTCAGTCTGGGGCCCTGGTGTCCTCTTCAGTACCACCAGGTAACCTCGGTGGTCCCCAGCATAACCAAGGCCAAACAGCATATCATTCTCAGGCTTTCACATTGCTCCATCACCTAAGGGTAAACTAGTGTTGGGGTGACCCTTTGTCCTCCTGGTCACTTACTTGGGAGAATGCTTTATTCCCCAAGCCCTTCTCCAACATGAACTTAACCCTGAATCTCATCATGAAGTTAACATTAGCATATGAAGATACAGACTATGGTTAATACTTCTTCAAGGACTTATCAAATGACTGGAGGAAGAACTTAATCTCCTTTGGGAATACCACTCTAGGAGTAATCTCTGCTGAGACAGACTTTACACAAGGAAGTAGTGCTATGGACAATAATTTAACAGTAGCTTCCATTAATGTGCTCCCTTACCTTTCTATTCTTATTTACTCATTGTTTAAGGCACAGAAGGATTAGGGTAATCTTATTGAAGCATTTGTTTAAATATGGAAACTGAAATTTCTAAGTAACTTCTTTTCACATCCAAAGTCTTAAAGAATTAGCGTCACTCTGTTCATGTGCTCTGTTCATTCATATGCAAAATATAAGATTTCCTATGATAATTAACACTTTCCTTTATTTATAGAAAACCTGTAACTTTGTGAATAACAAACTGCATCTACTTTGTCAGTTTTCTATAAATACTATAATAATTACAGTTAAAACCGGCAGTTACATTTTAAGAAGTGCTTATGATAATAAATAGGAATGCCATTTACATGCTAAAAACGCCAATGTGAGAAATCAGGCAATAAAAAAAAACTGTAATCACTATCTCTTGTAGAATCCAGCCCATAATTTTCAATGTCAAGATTCTATATCCATATTGTTCATAATAATGCTCATCTGTGCATTTTAGAATGAAAAAAAGCCAATATGACTGAATGAATAAGCACCAATCTAAAATGACCATGTTCACATCATTTCTTGTATTTAAGAGAGTTGTAAATAATGAGCATATTCTTTTGAAATGTAAATGTCCTCTTTTCAAATATTTCAAGGATTTTAATTGTCCAAGAAATATATGTTGTTTACCACCCTTGAGTTCTGGAAACCTGAGTATCATTTTCAGTTCCTTTATTGGTATAACTTGCCATGATAGTTAGTCTTGTATGGTTCCTTAGAAATGACATTTCACAGTTTTTTAGTTAAGCGACATAGTAAACTATCAAAGTTCTTTTTAACAATGGAAATTCAATGAACTGAGACACGGAGATAGGTCAAGGTGCAGGAGCACGTGCTCTGCTTGGAGGACCACCAGGTTCAGCCCCTGGAACCTTACCCATGGTCTCCCAAGCACTGGCAAAGACCTGAAGCCACAGTGCTAATGTGACAGCTGACTAATGCTAGTGTGGCCCCGATAAAAAGTCTATAAAAACAAAAATTCACTAAGTAAAATTCATGTTAGGATTGCTATTCCTATTGAAATAAGTCAGATGGCATAAGGCAAACTTTGCCTGATCTCGTTTGTGTGCCACATGTACTGTGCACTAGAAATTTTACCACTACTGGGGAATGCAATAATGAATCAAATGTGCACAGTAAAAGTGAACAGAATAGGTTTGCATAGAGATTGGACATGTATTTGATATCTCAAATTTCAAATTAAGTTCCACATTATTGATAAAGTAATTTTTACAAGAATGGTGCAATCCTCGACCTGTTAAAGTAAAAAACTAAAGACTGAAAGTTTTAGTTGAACTAAAATTCTGGAAGTTGAGTAAGTCACTAAGAAATAAATCCATTTTTATGATGAAGTTACTATTCATGATCCAGAAAGATTTTGTTAGACTACACATTCTAGGTAACTCATAAATTACTGTACATAGAAAACTTATTATTCACTCTCTTTTCATCGATATTTCTTTATTCCTTCACCTTAACATAGAAACAAGCTCTGATTTTCCAATATTGAGATAACAAAGAAAACTCTGCAAAACTACATGTCAGCACTTTACCTCCTTCTCAATTTATACTTTCTCTGTTTTTGGTCTATTTGGGAAAAAGAACCTCTCATTTGTTTTCACTCTCTGACTCTCCTTACTCTTTAGTTGACTGCAATCCCCGCCCCATTCACAATTTGAGATAGCAACAAAGACTTTTATTTTTGTCTCCCTTATGTATTTCTAAATTTTATTCATGATAACTTTCTCCTGTTCTTCAAATGTAACCTTATTCAGTTTCACATCTTTTTCTGCTGTCAGTTTATGCGTCAAGCTCAAGTTTGAAGCTTCAGTCATTTGAAGCTTCTGTCATTTGAATGTTCAGTCATTTGAATGTTCTGTTCAAATTAAGCATCAAAATTCTAAATTTAATTTGAGTATTAGGCATTTTATTTCCCCAGCTAAGCTTCACTTTAGGGTCCCTGTTTTTCTACTTTGTAACTGAAAGAAAGGATCAAGGTGTTTATAGAAAGAAAATGAGCACTCACATGTAGTTTCCTTTAAACTTGAACCATGATTACTTCAAAATTAGATACCCTGTGCCCTCTGGATCAGCTTGTACTGAGCTCATTTCATGTGACTTTTTAAAGATACACTTCACTAGAGACCTATCTTCTTGTAATTCCCCTGTTCCAGCCTGATGAGTTTGGGATCATCTGAGAGATGACTTGACAAATACCATTATGGTAGGAAAATGAAGACAGAGGCAGTTATCTCTACCATCTATATTGCATCCCTGGAGCACTTCAAAGACTTTTATATTTAAAGTCACTCGTTAAATGCAGGCTGAATTAATAAGTTAACAAGTGAAATAGACACTCCGCAGCTCCAATCTCCCTGACCTGGCCTGCTCTACTCCAGATGCTTTCAGAATCTCTGCCCACACCCCCTCTCACCCCCTAGCCCCATCACCCCTACCCCTAAGCCAGAGGACAAAGAGCTGGCGGCCTGGAGCACCCAAATTACACTAATCCCTGGACCCAACACACTCCCGGTGCCAATCACCCTGATTTTGCTAGCTCTATCCCTGATTTCACACCCAAAAGCTCAAAACCACTCCAGACCTGCTAGTGCGAGCCTACGAAGTAGTTAGTTTTTGGATATCCTATATATCACTGTATCACTGTATCACTGTCTTCCTGTTCATAATCAATTTGCTTGAGCGGGCACCAGTAACATCTTCATATGTTCTGTCTCATGCTAGAGAGCCCAAGGGCATCTGCTTGCTCCAGAAACATAAAGAGCCTCAAGCCATTCAGGTCATGGGAATGAGGTCTATAATTGTTACTGGTATTTGGCATATCAAATACGACACGGGAGGCTTGTCAGGCTCTTCTGTGCAGGTGGCATACTCTTGTAGTCACCTCTAAATCCAGTATTTATTGACCAACCACCACGGCCACAGCGGCCCCTGAGCCAAGCTGTAATAGGCTCTTCTGCTGGGTGGAGATCACTCCACCCATCCTATATATAGTAACTTTATTATATAGTAATTTTATTATGTAGTTATTTTATTATTTAGGAATTTTTATTATCTAGGAATTTTATTATATAGGAATTTTATTATTCCATACAAATTTATTATTCCATACAAATTTCAGGAGTGTTTGGTCAATTTCTTTGAAGAATGGCATGGTTTTTCTTATAGGGACTGTATTGCATCTATATAAAGCTCTAGGGAGTATTATCATTTTGACAACTTTGATTCTCCCAACCCATGAGCAGGGAATGTGTTTCCATTCCCTTGTTTCCTCTTTTGTTTCTTAACGTTTTGTAGTTCTCTTCTTAGCGATCCTTTATGTTCTTCATCAAACTGATTCCTACATATTTGACTTTCTGTGGCACAATTGTGAAAGGGATCATTTTCTTTTATATTCTTTTCTTCTCTTTTCATAAAGAAACTCTTAAGCATCATGTGACAATTAGAACGGGAAGGAATAGGAGTGAAGATAGACAGTCGGCAACTACACCACCTCCACTTCACTGATGACATCGTTCTAATAACACCAAACATTAGCCAAGCAGTACAAATGCTGGCTGACTTCAATCAAGAATGTGGAAAGATAGGTCGACAGCTGAATCTCAACAAAACTATGATCACTTGATCACTTGACATCCCATTATTCATCGATTTGCTCCAGCGGGTGCCAGTAACATTTCCATTTGACCCTATCACTTGCCAGTGTAGCCCAATGGCATCTGCTTGCTTCAGGAATACGAAGAAACCAATCAGGGTCCTGATGATGAAATCTGACCATCTTGTAGAAGGGCGACCACGTGATCTTTTGACATCCCAAGGAATCCAGTCGGTAACGGCTCTAGTCCAGAGCTGTTACCGACTATAGCTGTTACTTGAGCTGTTAACAAAACTATATTCATGAACTTGTTCCAGAGCCCCATTCACTCTCAATGGAACAAATATCTCTGAATGCAGCAGTTATGTGTACCTAGGTCTATAATTCAACATGATGAATGACCTAAAACCTGAACTGCATAGGAGGAAGAGAGCGGTATGAAACGCCTTCAAGAGCATTGAAGAAATAGCTCAAAGGACACAACACTTCCAGCTCTGGGCACATCTCTTGGACTCCACTATTCTCCCTAAATTAACATACGCCTCAGAGACCTGGGCCCTACGAAAGCAGGATGAGAATGCTATTCGGGTTTCCCAAAGAGGAATCGAAAGAGCTATGCTTGGAATACCACGCCTCATTCAAGTGAAAGAAGGAATCGGAGCTCCGACCTCCATCGCTGTTCCCGAGTCAGGGACACTGTCTCATTAGCCAAGGCATCGAAAATCAGATGGGCTGGACATGTAATGCGATTTGGAGATGACCGCTGGACTAGAGCCATTACCTACTGGATCACATGGGATGTCAAAAGATCACATGGCCGCCCACTTACAAGATGGTCAGACTTCTTCATCAAGACCCTGAATGAACGGTTTGAGGCTCTTCATATTCCTTAATCAACCAGATGCCATTGGGCTACACTGGCATGTGGTAGGGTCAAATGGAAATGTTACTGGAGCCCTCTTGAGCAAATCGATGAATAACGGGATGTCAAGTTATCAAGAATTCCCCCTTTGTCATTGTTTTCTATAATATGCTCAATATTATTATATACTCCATTTTTTGGTTAAAATATAGAAAATTATTCGAATATAGTTTTCAGTTTTAAAATTCTCATAAAAATATATATCTTAAAACTTTACATTTTATCTTCTAAGTAAATGCTACTTTGGGGTGTGTGTGCACGAGATATGAAAGAAGGACACATATCAGATGATGTAAGTCATCTGTGGTATATGTAGAAATAAGGCAAGGGAATGAAAGCTATCAAATGTTGGCAAACTCTTGGGTGTAGATCACAGACGTGAGAATGCCAATGAAAGAAAGGGGGCGTACAACAGTGAGGCGGACTGGAAATGACATAAAGACATTAAAGTCAACACTTTGGTGCTGGAGATAACTGTGTACATCAAAATGATAAACATCAACATTATTGTATGTATGTGCCCCAAATTATTATCATAACTGGTTTTTAAAAATAATTTAATAAGATGCAAGGTGGAGGGTTGGAAGAGGGTATTTAGACATTGGTAGAGGGAGTTATAGACTGGTAGTAGATGTGGAGTTAAAATATTGTTTTTCTAAAACTCTTTTGCTAGTAGTATTGCAAATCATAGTGTCTAAATAAATATGGGGGATGATATGTATTTTTTAAACAATAGGTATGTGGGATTTATGTCCATTTATTGCTTGGAGCAATGGATATCACATCATAGTTATTCCATATTTGGATACTGAATATGGAGGGGAAAAGCAGGAGAATATGAATAGAATTATTATTTCTTAGATTAATTTGAATTATATTTAGAAATGTTTAATATCTTCACATTATCTCCTATATTAGTATATACCAGTAATAATAATAATAATTTATTATTATAACTTATTATTAATTATTAATAAAGAATTTATTGATAATTATAATTTATTATTATAATTGCTGAAATTGAGTTTCACATTCCATACTTTGTTCTGTGTTAGTGTTATTCGTATTAATTTCTTGTATATTTAGAATTCACTTTTCATTACCTATACATATTTATACTTCTGTCCTGTTAGCCATATGCAAATATTTTACTTTCAGCATGCATTAAATTTGATTTTAGAAAGAGGAAGGAAAAAAAACTAAGATATATAGAGAAAATAATTCAATTTCAGGAAAAGTATGACACTAGATGATTCAAAAATATATATAAACACCTCTCCAAGAAAGTTACCATGTATCTAAATGTTAATTATAGTACCATTACTAGTAAAAGATATTCGTGAAATGATTTACAATATATAGAGTTTTATAATATATATGTATATATTTTCATTTAATACTCACAAGGCCTCAAGGGATAGTTTACACAAGAATTTTTGGTCCATAGTTTACTTATGGATCAGTTTAGGCCACAAGAAATTGTGTGACTTGTGCAAGCTCTCACGGTTATTGGTTGGGTCAAGCTCTGACTCAGATATAGATCAGCTTTACCAAATCCATTGCTTTTTCAAGGATATAGTTGTACTTCTTTCAAAGTGGCACTTTCGTGTGCTTGGAAAAACAAATTTTAAGTAGGAATAAGGTTTTACTTAGTATTTCTTTTAGGGGACATGTAATAGGATGTTGTTCATCGTATGAAATACTAAAAGAATGAATGTATATGTGCTCATACATTGAGTTTTCTCAAGTTACTCTGAGATGTTGAAACAAGTTAAACAGGCATTTCTAAAGTAGTGTGATAGGCTTGTTTGAACTTTGCATCTTATCAGATGTGAATAGAATATTTTTATAGTGCTTGTCAAATGATAATGTGTAAAACAGATCATTGTTTAATTACAATGAAAGATGAAGTAAACAACATGAGTTATTTCTGAAAATCCAACCACTAAAAGCCACGCCCTTTGGCAACTCTAATAAGACTCACTGAGACAATAGACTAGATTGTGTTAAGAAGAATTCAAAAATAAACATAAACTCTGTGCCAAACACACAAAAGAAATAATCTTTATGAAAACAAGTAAATAATATATCTTTAAGGATCCAATCTTTTTGTATTTTTTTTTCAATTTTAGCACACATTTAATGTTTTTCTATATTTTGTGATTATTGTGTGAATGGCATTGCTTTATACAGTAAATAATTTTCAACTAAACCCAACTAATGTCTTTAATTTAATTAAATTAATTAATTTGATTTGGGGCTACATCTGGTGCTGCTGAGGCTTACTCCTGGCTCTGTGCTCAGAGATCACTCCTTATAGTCCTTGGTGGACTATATTGAATACCAGGCATAGAAATCACATAGCAGCAAGCAAGGCAAGTGATTTAACTGCAATATTCTGTCCCAAGTCCCAATGACTGTCTTTTTAAAAAGCATCAATTTGAATTGTATAGATGAAAATTTTTTTGGTATTGCTTTTGGTTCACACTTTGCACTCAGAATTATTCCTGGTGGTGCTAGGGTGCCATATGAGATGCCTAGGATCAAACCCCATTGGCAGCATGCTAGGCAGATATCATACCCATGATAATATTGCTCTAGTGCCTAGGCGTCAATTTTTAATGTTGCTGACTAATTATAGCTAGCTTGCAGAATTTAAGCAAAATTTTAAACCTTTTGATAATAACAAATGAAAGGTTACTATCAGTATTAAAATAGGTGCCCACATTTTAATCTATACATAGACATTCAGAACTCACTTTTTTGTTATTTTTTAATGCATCTTAGATATGTTAATGAATAAAACAAAGTAATTATTCAAAAAGTTTCCATTCCAGAAGCAGTGAAGAATATACCTACCACAATACACTAAATATAAAGACACAGATACACAAAAAGCATAAATCATGTTCTCAGTTCATTCAGTCATACCATCTGAAATCATTGTTTTTTGTTATTATATTCAAACCTATGATCTTTCAGAAGTACTGATAGTATCTAGTTCCTGTAAAAATAGAATTTTTTTTCTGCTTTCTAAAAATATTTTACCTGTAAAGGAAAGGAAATTTTTTCATGGAATCATTGTGAAATACACATTTACAGAGTTTTTATGATTGGGTTTCAGTTATATAGCCATTATATATATATATATATATATATATATATATATATATATATAAAACGATTCATTCACCAGTGTATGTTTCCCTGTCACAAATGTCCCAAAATTCCCTTCACCCTCCTCCTGCCCCCTGCCTCAAAGACAATCAGTTTCTCTCTCAGAGGAAAATGTGTTAATGTATACAAATGTTCTATATTTTAAAAAGAAAGAAATATACCAGGGAAATACTCAGTGAGAGAAAATGTGCTTCACACATGTGAAGTAGGGAAACTGATGCTCAGCACCCTTTTCCCTGCTGGAAGAATCCTTATCACAAGAAAATAAGAACAGCAGTTAAAAGCTGTGGTTTTCAAGAAACAGTGACTAAGATACAAAAGCAGTCCACAGAATGGGAAAGAATATTCACCCAATACCCATCTGATAAGGGGTTAATATCCAGGATATATCAGGCACTGGTAGAACTTTACAAGAAGAAAACAAACAACCCCATCAAAAAATGGGGACAAGAAATGAACAGAAACTTCAGCAAGGAAGAAATTCGAATGGCCAAAAAACATATGAAAAAATGCTCATCATCACTAATCATCAGAGAGATGCAAATCAAAACAACAATGAGATACCACTTTACACCACAGAGACTGGCACATATTCAAAAGAGCAAGAACAACAAGTGCTGGCGTGGATGTGGGGAAAAGGGGACACTCATCCATTGTTGGTGGGAATGCCGGCTGGTACAGCCTTTCTGGGAAAACAATATGGACTTTCCTCCAAAGACTAGAAATTGAACTCCCATTTGACCCAGCCATACCACTCCTGGGAATCTACTCTGGGAAACCAAAAATACGCAGCGGAAACACCATCCCTACTTTTATGTTCATAGCAGCATTATTCACAATAGCCAGAATCTGGAAGCAACCAGAGTGCCCGAAAATCGATGACTGGATAAAGAAGCTTTGGTACATCTACACAATGGAATACTATGCAGCTGTTAGGAAAAATGAAGTTATAAAATTTGCCTATAAATGGATGGACATGGAGAAGATTATGTTGAGTGAAATTAGCCAGAAGGAGAGAGACAGATACAGAATGACTGCATTTATTTGCATGGCATAAATATATATGTACATATTATGATACCAATATCCAAGGTCAAGTGAAACATATATCAGGAGGTCTTGTCAAAGGTGGAGATTATCACAAACGTGTGGGAGTCAGAGTTTAGGTAAGACAGAAAATGGAACAGGGGGCTAACAATTGTGAGGGTACTAATGCCAACCTAGAACTGAGCATTAAATAGAGGCAAAAGGATACAAATGACAACCTTTTAATGTATGTTCTGTAATCCATAGTCTGGAAGGGAAGGAAAAGAGAAAGAGAGAGAAAGGGAAAGAAATAAAGAACCTGCCATGGAGCAGGGCTGGGGAAGGGGAGGGAACCGGGATGTTGGTGGTGGGAGATGGGCACTGGTGGAGGGACGGGTGCTGAAACACTGTATGACCAAAACCCAAACATGAACTTTTTAATTGTATATCTTTTTATTTGTATATCTCACGGTGGTATAATAAAATACTTAAAAAAAAAAAAAAACTGTGGTTTTCAACCACCAATTCACAGACCAGTGACATAATATCTACAAGCTAAGAAGTATAAAGTGGTTTAAAACCATTGGTTGAAGTGCTGCCACAGTGGTGGCGAGAAAGGGAGTTTCATTAATTGTTGGTGGGAATGAATGCTGAATGGACCAGCCTTTTGGAAAACAATATGAACATTCCTCAAAAAACTAAAAATTAAAGTGCCTTATGATCCAGCAATACCGCTTCTGGGAATATACCCTGGGGTCCCCAAACACGATGCAGAAATGCCATTTGCACATTTATTTTCATTGCAGCACTATTCACAATATCCAGAATTTGGAAACAACCTGAAAACAGACTACTGGATAAAGACACCATGGCACGTGGCGCAACAGAATACTATGCAGCCACCAAGAAAGATGAAGGCATGATATTTGCTTATAAATGAATGGACTTGTAAAGTATCAGCCTAAGAGAAATGAGTCAGAGGGAAAGGGACAACATAAATAACCGCACTCCTAGTATGAGACTAATACTCAAGGACAGTAGAAACAAGGGCCAGGAGGATAATTCTACACATGGAAGCTTGCCACAAGTGGTGAGAGAGGGAGGGCAGTTAGGATAGAGAAGGGACCACTATTACAATTACAACTGGAAATGGTCACTCTGGACAAAAACTGAGTGCTGAAAGTAGGAAAAGAGACAAACAAGATAACTTTCAGTACTTGTATTGCAAACTATAATGCCCAAAAGGGAGAGAGAGAGAAGAGAGAGACAGAGAGAGATAGAGACAGAAAGAGACAGAGAGAGAGAAGCAAAGTGCCCACCATAGAGGTAGGAGGGCAGATATGGGCAGGGATACTGGGGATATTGGCAGTGGGAAATATACCCTGGTGAAGAGACTGGTGCTGGAACATAGCATGAATGAAACCCAATCATGAACAACTTTGTGCATCTCATGATGACTCAGTTAAAAAAAATAATAATAAAAATAAAACCATTGGTTGAAAATATGTTTAACATAAGGCCCATTCTAAATAACAGATAGTTGTGAACAATTAGGCCAGTCGCTTGTTTTTAGTTAGTCTGGTCACTATAGGGGTTAAAGGATCCGACTGGAAGAAATCAAGATTAGTCCCTGATTGACATGAATCAGTAGTATTTACTCCATTCAGTGACTAAGAATCGGACCATATCCAGGAGTTACTTTATTCATGTTCCAAAAATGCACTTATTTACATGCTGCAGAGGGAAAACAGAAAAGAAAAACAAGAGATGAGTAAGTCTGCGGGATCAAAATTTGCCAGATGTTTGAAAATACAAAGAAAAGGAAAACAGAAGTAGTGCAAATGTCAAAAATCTTTGACTTTCTCTCTAGGGTACATTTTATTTTTTTTTTCACTCCTACAGTGGAATTAAGAGACAAGAAGAAGAACCTGATACCAATGATACTGTATGATCCTTGCGTCTAGTATCACTGTAAACAGACAATTTGCAAATTAAACTAAAAATGTCATAAATCTAAAACTGGCCATTAAAACACTAAAAACTTATTTATACTGTAGGGGTCATCAACACTAATCAAAAAGATCATGGGTCTAATAACTTCTTATTGCAAGTTGTATCTTACAGTCAGCTTGATATATACCATTTCTGTTACTGTTAAATGCTTCAAAACTGGCTTTAATTTTATTTGGACTGATTTGATTATTTTATGCCCAGATATAAGCTGAGAGAGAAATCCAGGTAAAAGAATTCAGAATCAAGGATACAGTACATTTAATATAGAAGAAAGATTAGAATATCTGGAGAAAGGAGAAAGTGATCAAAGAGGCAATGTAGTAGCTGACTGAGAAAATCACCAGACCTAGTTTTAAGTAGGAGATTCAAAGACCCTAAGATTGGTGTGCATGAAGAGAATGCATAGACAAAATACTTGCTCTGTTTATTAATTTGAATGATTTCTGGAGGATTCTTCATAAAATATATGGGAACATGAACAATTAGAATTGAGACAATTAAAGTCATGAAAAATATAATGTGTACTCAGATGAAGTCATAGCACACACTAAGACTGACCTGCAAAAGCATTTAGCTAGCGATAATAACATAAAGGAAGTTCTGGCTTATCCAAATATTAGTATCATTATAACAGCTATGTGAATGGATAGGACAAAATAGTGAAAGCACGTATTGGATGATAAGAGACATTGGGCAATCTGGTGAGGGTAGTATTGGAAAAACTCAGTTTTTAAGCACATTATTGGGTGCTACATTTTATAAAATAATATTTTACCGAACTTATTTTGAAGGAAGGAGGACCCACACATTGTACTCGGAGAATAGTAATAACTCAGTTCTTGATTACCACTTCTGGCAGTTCTTAAGGAACCATGCAGTGCTAAGGATCAAATATCTGTCTCCCTACATATCAACCAATGTGTATCAACCATTGAGCTCTCTTTTGGCACCACCATTACTGAATTTTAAATAATTCGTTGAAATCATGAATGTTCACAATATAGAATATTCCCTAACAATATTGTACCCTAATATCAATGATAAGTACATTTGTTATTTTGTTTGAAACGCATATTTATTTATATAGAGTTTAGCCGCACCCAGTTATAGTCAGGTTTCCTCTTGGTTCTTCATTCCTGGTGGTGCTCACAGAACCAAGGGTTAGGCTGCATACAAGGAAAAAAACATTTCTCTCTATGCTAGCTCTCCAGCTCATATTCTTATTTTAAGATAAATTCTGTAAAATAAAAAGAACAAATTGCAAAGAGATTAGTGTACAAAAACCAACAAAGAAATCGGCTAAGTACAATCTACTCTTCTTTTAAGTTATCCACTATACAAAGCTGTAAATGCTTTAAATTACATAAAGATTCTGTACTCCAGTAGGCCAAGTCTTGATATAAATACCCTTCACACACACACATACTTGCTCATTAGATCAAAAATTCTTTAAGTGTGTGTTCAAGTCTCTAATCTAAAAGCCTAAGTCATCAAGGATCCTCCTGATAGTTAAGATTCCAGAGAAGGTTCAGAGCGATAGTCCAGCCAGTAGGGTGTTTGCCTTGCACATGGCCAACCCGAGTTCAATCCCCAGCATCCCATATGGTCCTACAAGCACCGCCAGGAGTAATTCCTGAGTGCAGAGCCAGGAGTAACTCCTGAGCATAGCTGAGTGTGACCCAAAAGAAAATAAAGATTGCAGAGAAATCATAAGAGTGCAAATTTTACAAAGAGGTCTATACCCGCTAGATATTACTATTACTAGATAGTAATAGTACCCACTTATACTATTACTACATGTTGATAAAAATTTTTTTTTTGCTTTTTTTGGGTCACACTGGGCGATGCTCAGGGGTTTCTCCTGGCTCTGCACTCAGGAATTACTCCTGGTGGTGCTCTAGGGACCATATGGGATGCCGGATCGAACCTGGGCCAGCATGGGCCAGTCGCGTGCAAGGTAAACGTCCTACCCGCTGGACTATTGCTCCGGCCCTGATAAAATATTTTCAAGTACTTCAAGGACCTTGTCAATATCATTGATAATAACATTAACATCTCATTTGGAGTCGAGATAGGTCAAGGGTTTATGTGCATGCCTTGAATGAATGAGGCCCTGAACTCCTGGCGCCACATATGGTTTTATGAAGTTCATATGTAGTTACTGTGCCCTGCCAGCATCTCTGGGTCCAAGCAACATTATTTCATTATTAATTAAACCAATACAGTCAGGTCAAGTGTCAGGAAAAGCCTCCAGACTCCACCCAGGACAACTGTACAGGGTTCCCCAAAGTTTTTGCACAATTACATGTAAAGAGAAGTACTATAGCAAAACAATTTTAAAAATTATAAAAAAAATTATCACTATAATTCATTCCATTAATTAGCAATGGTACCAACCCAGATAATTTTTTTTGTGATTTCAGAAGCTATACTCTAATTTGTATTTAAGAAATATAATTATATACTTAAGCATTCTAATCCTCAAAATTATAACCTTATGTACAATAATGTCAATTTATTATTTTATTTGCATAGTTCTATAAAATTATAAAAGCATGTCAAAATCCAAAATTATAACATGTCAGATTTCTTGCTTTTCATGCACCTGTGGCATTCTCTCTCTCTTTCTCTCTCTAGATATACATATATATAATTATTTATATATGTATACGTCTTTCTCTCTCAAGTAGGATGTTTTACTGAAAGACGATATTAATTCCAAGGAGATTTGAGATTCTCCAGATATAATTAAAAAAATGGAGAGAACAAAGTAAAGGAAATCTGTGTTTTAAAGGACACTAGAAACCCCAGGGTGGAATGCTAGACAGTAAAGGAGAAATTATACACTCAGAGTCGGGTGGAATATTTTCTATTCTCTTTGTGTTTTATTTAGTATGGGGTCACAACCAGCAATGCTTATGGCTTACTCTTGTCTCCAAACTCAGAGATCACATCTGGTAGGGCCTAGGGTGTTATATGGGGTGGCAGGAATGGATGGGTTAGCTGCATGCAATGCAAGCACTCTATTCTTTACACTATTTGTCCAACCCTGATATGTTATATTTTTTTAGTGAGATTTTATTTATTTGAAATACAGCAGTCTCACAATGTGGAGTAACACAAGAGTTCTTAAAGATGTATTAAGAATTTCTCAAATGTTTCTGATTCTCTCATATTTACTAAGTTGAGATGTGAAGAAAACTATTTATGTCCATTGTAACAATTGCTTGGCCCCACATGAAAGCAACCCATGGAGCTGACCTCTGAGTCCAACATTGCTCCAAGCGTTCCCTCACACGTGCAGGGGAGGGGCCACATTGGCCGGACTTGGAGCAGAGATTTGGGCTCCTCCGCCCCTTTCCTCCACCTCCCCTGCCAGCTACCCTGGAAGAGAGTCACACCAGACTCACAGCTCTTTCAGCAACCCAGAAGAGATCCAGACTCAACTTAGACAGTTTTAGATAGTACTAGATGTTAGGATCAGGTCCTTCCCAGGATCTTTCACATTTATACATTGCATAGTTAAATATAAAACAATATGTAATTAAATACTTAGATGTATGTAGCTAAAGAAAACACTAAACAATAATTACAAAATTTATTGTTGGATACAAGTTTGTGCTATGCAAACAATTTCCAATAAAGTTATTTTTAGAGTTAGAAATAACAAATCTTTCATGTGACCTCAGAAATCCACATATTTCACATTATAATTCACATACTTGCATGATTATAAAGAGCCTATAAATTCATTTTTTATTAACAATAGCAAATAGGGGGCCAGAGTGACAGTACAGAGGGTAGGGCATTTGCCTTGCACGTGCCCGACCCGGGTTCGATCCCCGGCATCCCATATGGTCCCCTGAGCCCCACTAGGAGTAATTCCTGAGTATGGAGCCAGGAGTAACTCCTGAGCATTGCCAGGTGTGACCCAAAAAAGCAAAAAAGCAATAGTACATATTCTTACTCATCTTTCTGGAATAAACTAGAGAATTTTGTTTTTTCTTTTTTACTTTTTATTTTTGTGTGAAACATGTTAGCCAATAGAAAATTAAATAGAAAAATGTAAATTTGGTATTAATAGACTAGGTCATTGTTCTTCAGATGAGATATAAATACTTTGTTTCAGAATCTTAGTTGAAAGTATTAAAGTCATTATTTTATAGTTACCGAGTATTATACAAACACCCCACCAATATTTCAAGATCCCTCTATCATTTTCCTATGGGCCTTTCCCCCTCAACTCAACTGCCTTATTTTCTGTTTCTATTAATCATGTCTTGACATTTGTTCTATTAGGGATCATCTAATTTCTTTCTTCGTTACTTTACTTTCTACATATGAGCATGACACAGTCCATCCCAGTTACAGCAAACTGCTATATTTAGTCTTTTCTCAGAGCTGAATAGTATTCCACAGTGTACATATGCCACAATTTTTTTATCCACTTATCCTTTACTGGGCATTTGGGTTGTGTTCATATCTTGGCTCGTGTAACTAGTGTTACAGTGAATGCGTGTATCTCTTCTCAGATTGATGATGGTTAAATAATACTTAATATGAATTTGAACTGATGTCATATCTCACTAGGTCTATCAGACAATCTAATCTCAAGCCCACAGGCAATTGATACTGAATAAGAAAGGAAAGGAATTTGCAACATGCTTCCTCTTTCATGAATAAGCTTTCAATTTATTACAGTTAAATTTGATTTTTTTGTATTTACAGATTAAGTTAGATTTAAGTTAACTCAAATTTACAAGCAAACTAGTAGCATGAAAGAATGCCAGTAAATAAACTACAAATTGAAAATATTGCTACCAAGGCAAGCACCAGAAAAAATGTTAGCAGAGCTGACACTTTTATTCCTAGAACAAGATGTTCACCATTTATAGCACAAGATTAAAGACAAGGACACCGAACTTGTTTGACAAGAAGTTACCGAAGAAACTCAAAGTACCAAAAAATTTGATAATGGATTTATATGTACAATTGTTAATGAAGAAATTTGTGTCAAATTTCCATCACACTAAAAAATAAATTTTCAATATAGTTTACAATTTGACTTTTAAAATGTCAAGTTTTGTATCACTTATAAATGATAATAATGATTTTGTACTCATAATATGAGTACAGAAATTTATAAAAAATGTTCAAGGTACTAAAGCAGGTATGTTCAAAGTTTATATTAATAGAAGGAAGTGAACAATCAAATAAACATATGGGAAAACTTTTAACTAATCCAAATAAGGAAATGAAAGACCAGGTAATGTAATTTAGTTTTATTCCCTGTATATATTGTGCTTAATTTTTTAAACTTTAGAGATGGTATACTTACTAGAAAAATACAAATACCATATTTGTATAATAATCTATATGCCATGATATCAAATCTATTTTTTTTTTTGCTTTTTGGGTCACACTCAGCGATGTTCAGGGGTTACTCCTGGCTCTGCACTGAGGAATTACTCCTGGCGGTGCTTGGGGGGACCATATGGTATGCCTGGGGATCAAACCAGGGCCAGCATATGCCGGCTGCGTGCAACGCAAATGCCCTACCCAGTGGACTATCGCTCTGGCCCCATGATATCAAATCTTATAAACCACCTAGATTCTGATAAATACCAAAATAGCCTATTACCAATAAATGTGTGCAAACATTTTTATGTATCAACAAGGACAGATCATAAAAATATGCAAAGTATGTAAATAAAAACTATAAACATTGCAAAGACAAGTTAAAAAATAGGTTGACAATATAAGCATAAATTAGAAAACTTGGTGTTTTTAAATTCAATTTTCCTCAAGCTTACTTATATACTGAATCAATCAATTTAAAAATAAATTGGAAAAGTTATTATAAAATGTATATAGAAATACAAAAGACCAAGCAGACTAAACAATTTTTTTCTTTAAAATAAGAACAAAGATAATTTATAGTATGGGACTTCAAGTTTCCTTTTATAGTGACGGTGACCCAAACAGGGTGCTACTGGCATACAAATTCAAATAAATGTTAAGTGGAACACAATAGCAGTTGGGATTAAACTATTTGTGTATAATCTATTCACTTTAAACAAAAATGCAAAAGTTAATGTTTCCAGCTAGTCATCAGAATGAGCAACTAGAAAACGATAAAGAAAAAACAGTGTTCTTAATTTTTCTTATGCTATACTTACTGTTTGTTTTTTTTTGGGGTCTTACCTAACTGAGCACAGTTAGGTAACTGTGCTCAGTTAGGTAAGACCCCAAAACTGTCTTGAACTTTGTCAAGAATCATCCCTGAGCATGAGACAGGAATACATTTTGAGCACAGTTTTCATTACACCATAAACACAGCAAATTGGCTTGCAGACAGCAGATGAAATAAAACAGGATTGGATCATATTGGCTGGTAGCTAAAATTGTGGGTCCACAGTCCCCAAGCCCTCCAAAAAATTGTACCTATGCCATTTGATTCCTGTGAGTTCCACCAGGAAGAAGGGGCTTGAGTAATTGTAGCTTTTACAATTACTCCAGGCTCGCTAGGAAAGATATGTCTACAGCTGAATCTCAACAAAACTATGTTCATGAAAAACAAACTACTTCCAGAGGCCCCATTCACTCTCAATGGAGCAAATATCTCTGAATGCAGCAATTATGTGTACCTAGGTCAAGAACTCAACATGATGAACGACCTAAAACCTGAGTTGTGCAGGAAGAAGAGAGCGGCATGGAACGCCTTCAAGAGCACTGAAGAAATAGCTAGATGGACAAAGGACCTCCTGCTCTGGGCACATCTCTTCGACTCCACCATTCCCCCTGCATTAACATACGCCTCAGAGACCTGGGCCCTATGAAAGCAGGATGAGAATGCTGTTTGGGTCTCCCAAAGAGGAATCGAAAGAGCTATGCTTGGAATATCACGCCTCACTCAAGTGAGAGAAGGAATTCGCAGTTCTGACCTCCGTCAATGATAGAGAGTCAGGGATGCTTGTTTGCCAAGGCATTGAAAAATCAAATGGGCTGGACATGCAATGCGATTTGGAGAGGACAGCTGGACTAGAGCCGTTACTAACTGGATCCCTCGGGATGTCAAAGATCACATGGCTGCCCATCTACAAGATGGTCAGACTTCTTCATCAAGACCCTGAATGAACGGTTTGAGGCTCTTTGCATTCCTGAAGCAAGCAGATGCCTTTGGGCTACACTGGCACGTGATAATGTCAAATGGAAACATTACTGGTGCCTGTTCGAGCAAATCGATGAATGATGGGATGTCAAGTGATCAAGTGATCAAGGTCATCCTTAGCTGATTCTTGGGTTGCACTGCTTGCTGAAATAGCTATAAGGAAAGTTCTAGGTCCCATGAACAAAACTGAAGGAAGAGTAAAAAAATGAGTACTGTGGCTCCTAGTTATGTAGAGAGGCAAAAGTAAGGGGTCAGATATTCTGCTGGAATAATTATACTTGTATTCTGACAGGGTGATACCATTTCAACAAAACTCTTCAGTGCCACCCTCGAGAACATCATGCAACAATTAGAATGGGAAGGAATGGGAGTGAAGATAGATGGTCGGCAACTACACCACCTCCCCTTCGCTGATGACATCGTTTTAATAACACCAAACATTAGCAAAGCGGCACAAATGCTGGTTGACTTCGACCGAGAATGTGGAAAGATAGGTCTACAGCTGAATCTAAAGAAAACTATGTTTATGAAGAATGAACTAGTTCCAGAGGCCCCATTCACTCTCAATGGAACAAACATCTCTGAATGCAGCAGTTATGTGTACCTAGGTCGAGAAATCAACATGATGAATCACCTAAAACCTGAGCTGCGCAGGAGGAAGAGAGCGGCATGGAATGCCTTCAAAGGCATCGAAGAAATCGCTAAAAGGACAAAGAACCTCTGGCTCCGGGCACATCTCTTTGACTCCACCGTTCTCCCTGCATTAACATACGCCTCAGAGACCTGGGCCCTACGAAAGCAGGATGAGAATGCTATTCAGGTCTCCCAGAGAGGAATTTAAAGAGCTATGCTTGGAATATCACGCCTCACTCAAGTGAGGGAAGGAATCGGAGTTCTGACCTCTGTCGCTATTCCAGAATCAGGGACGCTGTCTCGCTTTGCCAAGGCATCGAAAAT
Source organism: Cryptotis parvus (assembly GCA_021461705.1). NCBI lineage: Eukaryota > Metazoa > Chordata > Mammalia > Eulipotyphla > Soricidae > Cryptotis > Cryptotis parvus. The sequence goes on along the minus strand of JAJIBD010007616.1, from coordinate 10,199 downwards.
CAGATGGGCTGGACATGTAATGCGATTTAGAGACAACCGCTGGACTAGAGCCGTTACGGACTGGATCCCACGGGATGTCAAAAGATCACGTGGCTGCCCACCTACAAGATGGTCAGACTTCCTTGTCAAGACCCTGAAGGAATGGTTTGAGGCTCTTCATATTCCTGAATCAACCAGATGCCATTGGGCTACATTGGCACGTGATAGGGTCCAGTGGAAATGTTACTGGCGCCCGCTCGAGCAAATCGATGAATAAAGGGATTCAAGTGATTCAAGTGATTCTGTAAAGATGACTTGTTGATAATGTTCTTATACAAAGACATTACCTTTTTTAAGAACAGTTTTAGGGACAGATTTTTCATATGTCCCTTTGTCCCAATAGAGGTAGAGTCTCTCATATTATTAACATCCCTAGTACATGGATGCATTTGTTATGATCATGAATCTATGGTGATGCATTATAATTAACAAAATCCACAGTATGCATTAACAGCATATACCTACAATTACAAGTATTCATCATTATGATTTAAGAGTATTTTCACTGCCCTCAAAATCTTGCCTTGCCCTGCCCATCCTGCTAAAGCCCTTTTTTCTCTTTCTAAAATTTATCCTTTCCAGATGTCATTTAGTTTTCATTATACATTATGTAGTCTCAGGAGAACTTCTTGAGTACTTTTTTTTGCCATAAATATTGGCAAAAGTACAGTATTAAACGGTGTACATATATCTTATGTTGACCAAGAATTGGCTCAGGAAATAGAATTAAGGAAGAATCAGTGAATGCAGCTCGGAGAATTTATAAAAAGAAGAACCCATTAAATTAAACTGGACTGATAGTTATATTTATCATGCAAAGAAAGAGAGAGAGAGAGAGAGAGAGAGAGAAAAATCTTTGAGGATGACCTGTAGAAATTACATTAGGAAAAGAAGTAATGATAGAGAACAAAGGTTATTTTTGTCCACAGAGTGCTTAATACTAAATAGAATCTTGAGATTTCAGCACAAAGATGCCTAATAATAACATGCATCCTCCACCATTCTAAATATTTTTCCTTGTCATGCACTTCAATTATGACTTAAATGTCTCTAGAATAGATAGCTTTAGGTGTGATTATCACATTTTAAGGAAGTCAGCTGTTATGGTCTTAAGAAGGGCAAAGCAATTTTCTCAACTTTTATTATAACAGGTCTATTAATGGTGATTATTTTTCAGTAATAGGAAGAGTGGCCTCAATTGCCCTCAGTTCACTGTCATTTTGGACTTTATTGCTTTCAGAGAACTGGCCAACAATTTGGTCAATTCATATCTCTGGCTTTCAGAAAAACTTGTCTTGTTCTATTAAGTATGTAAAATGAAACTTCTACCAAAGCATGAAGCATTTAGTTAAAGATTTGCTACTTCTAAAAAAGTAAAAAATATTCAGTGAATTTATTAATAACAAGGCATAACTACATTAGCATTTTAAGTATGTAGTTATGACTTGACTCCAATAAAGTATTTTAATGGTATGTTTTGGTGAAAATCAAAGACAATTACGATGGATGGTACAATAGCTAAGATTTTTTCCACAGATAATCTCAGTAATCTGACTTTGGACATAGACACATCCCAATTATAATCCTGAATGTATTTGGGATGAATATGGTCTTTTACATAATCACTTATAGATTTAGGGCCAGAGAGATGGTACAATGGAGAAGGTTTTTGCCTTGCATGCAGAGTTCAATCCCCAACAACTAATATGGTCCCCTGAGGCCTCTAAAAGTGATTCCTGCATGCAGACCAGAAACAAGCTGTAGCCGTAGCCATATGTGACCTAAAAAACAATTTTTTGTTCTAGCTTTTTAGAAAATCAGATTAATGGGTTAAAATAACTCACTTGTTTCCATGTAAAATGTGATATCTAATTTCATTTTATCTGCTCTGTGCCTCATGGTGATGGCACGATAAAAAGTTATTAGACTTTACCTACAAGGTCACTTTTATTCCTAGGCTCACTATAAATAACAGAAATTTTCAGATAGAAATTTTAACGCTACTAACATCTATGTGACTTCACTAAGCTTCAGACTGCTTCTCTTTAAAAAGAGAATTGTATACCAGCTCCAGAGGATTTTTTCATGAATTTAAATAAATTAATATAAAATAGCTAACTCAGACTCTAGTGCACACATGTGCGTGCAGCCATGACACACACACACACACACACACACACACACTCTCTTTATCTCTCTCTCTTATTCTCTTGCCTGCTCAAACAGAATACAATGTGATTATTTTCTAACTAGCTAGGACATTAAACTTTATCGTTTCTGTCAGTTTCCATTTCACACCTGTATGAGGGAGAAGTGACAAGCTTTGATACCTATGGTCACGTTTTGCAGAAATGGAATCTTGGTATGGTCTCACATAGATTTTGCTATGCATGTCTTGTCTGAAAGGCACTGGTGTTCCAGGTACAAGGCATTTATTTTCTTGGCTCCTTTGAGTCTCCTGGTACGTAGATTGCCTAAATCATAGCCCATTTGTATTTTCAGCTTTACTCTTTTGACTCTTGTTAAATCACAGAAAGCCTGAGCTCCCATCACCTGCTTTCCCCCATTAGTTTCTTTCTCCCTTGGATTGCAGTGATCCTCACATTGTAGAATATCAACGTACTCTGTGGTGGTTGTGCTCAGAGGTCACAGTGCACTGGGAAAACATATTGGTGATATTTTGACAGTATATCCTTATATTACATTCAAATTCAATGAACCTTCTTAGATATAAAGTATTTACTCAGTAATATACTTGTAAGTAATTTAAATTATAATAAATTTTAAAAACAAACATGAGTATATAGATTAGATAGATCCCTCCAGTCATATTAGCACAGTTACTATGAATATTTGAGCTATTTTATTTTATCAAACATTAATTTTTATTTTTAACATAACTATAGCCACAATATATATTAACTTATTCAATATCATATTAACTTGTTCATAATAAAAAATAAAACTTTAATGTTAATAGATGGGTAGCACGTACTTTTATTTTCCTATTGTTTTATTTTTTTGAAGAAAATTTAAATTGTTTTCAAGTTTTGACCATTTTAAATAATTCTTTACTGTTTTAAATTATCTTCCTCTAATTGAGATAATACTGTGAGAACATTTAATGTGAAGCTTATTATCCTCAGATTTATATTTTTGCTATTCTCAAAACATCATTTTATTGTCCATGATGTATTTTCCAAACTGAATTTCAAAGGGGACCTAAAACTTTATGCCAAGAGATTAATTCTTCCATATCATAGTTTTAAGTGGGCTCAAGCTCCATATGGGAATTAATATTAAAGGACTTTTTAAGTGCTTTCTCCATTATCTTTGGCTTGAAAAGAAATTTGATACATGTTCTGCCAAGCTTTGGAGCTACATCAAGTCTTTTGAGAAGATACAACACTATAAGAACAGTTAGTCTTCAAGTCACAAAGATCAAAATGGAAGAAAGTTAGGCTACAGATAAATACATCGATGCATTTGCCAACTAAGCACAAGGCCAGTTTCTGAAATTACTTCAAGGTGCTTGAGAAAATCTAGTCTTCAGGGCCTATATTTTTCTACTTCAGCTGCAGCATGGTCACCTACAAGTTCAAATTCTTCCTTTGACTTTATCTGGAGAAATCATTACTATATTGTAACATAAAATGATGTCCAGTGAGCTATGCACACCCATACAAGCCTTTTGAGAAATATAATAAATACACAAATGAAAACTATGGAGAAAAAACATTCTATTTGTGCCAAATAACTTACCTGTTAAAAATAGTTTTGGACTGGAGTGATAGTACGGTAGTTAGGTATGATAGTGTAGATAGCATAGGAGTTATGATAGTATAGATAGTATAGTAGTTAGTTATGCTTTCCATGTAGCTGAACCTAATTCAATTCCCCAGCATGGTGAGTTGGAATTCCACCTTGTATAGTAAGATGTATTGTCAGCTTCTTAAATTGGACTCATGGCAAAGTTGGCTGAGAAAGACAAAAGGAGCCCTGGACCTCCTGATACCACCTGGAAAATAAAAATTATTTTAATGAAAAATATTTAAATAAGTAAGATATTTTTTAAATCATAGGACTGAACTGTAGCCATCATACAGCAGGTAGGGAATTTGTGTTGCTTGTGGCCTACGTGGGTTTGCTCCTTGGCACCCCATTGGTCTCTTGATTCCTGCCAGGAGTAATCTCTGAGCACAGAGTCAGGAGTAAGTCCTGAGTACCACGGCTGTGGGCCCCCCACTTCCAAAATATATGTTCTAGGGGCTGGACATATAGCTCAGTGACCGAACTCATGCCTTGCACACAGGAGGACTTTGGCTCCACAAAAGAAATAGAAAAAGCAGTAAATTCCTGGTAATGCTCTAAAGTAGCAGGAGGAGAAGGAGGAGGAACAGTAACAGCAGCAGCAATAGCAGTAGTATAGTTAGTAGTAATAGTAGTTGTAGTAGTATTAGTAGTAGTATTAGTAGTAGTAGTAGTAGTAGTAGTAGTAGTAGTAGTAGTAGCAGTAGCAGTAGTAGTAAATACTCTACACTAAAATGCCTAATCATTTTAGACATTTAGTACAGAGTATTTTAGTATAGAGCTGTATAATCAAATACAACATCAAATTTTAGTAGAAGGGAAATATTTATGTAATTCATGGAGCATCATTTGAGTAGTAGACGTGAACTCTGATGATATTTATCTTTCAACATTTACGACCTATTTTCTGATAACAGTTCTCAAATTTGACTTGAAATATATTTTAGAGTATCAATCAAGTCTTTGTAGAGTCATAAAGATACCCTGTGGCACATGGAGTGAAAATGTTAGGATGGCACCACTCTCAGAATACCCAGGGATCATTGTTATAAATAGACAGCTAAAAAGAGAGTTTTCTGATAAATCCATTTTGACAGGATAAAAATGCAAGCATTAAACCTGTGAAGAGAAGCTTTTATCCTTTGCATATCCTGATTCAACAGAAGTTCAGATAACTATCAAAGAACATTTGAGCTGAATAAAAACTGAGTTAGAACAGGAGCCAAAAAATTATTTTAGTAAAGACTAATGCCTTTCGCACTGACAGCAGTAGAAAATGTAGGCTTATTTTCAATTTTATATCATAAAATAATTATAAAACAATTTTAAACAAATTGACACACCTATTATAAAAGTATATATTTAATTCACTTGTCACTTATTTTCCCATTGTTCATTGATTGGTTTGAGGGGCACCAGTAACATCTCATTTGTTGGGAATGAGGTCCATTATTGTTACTGTTTTTGGCATAGCGAATACCAAGGGTAGCTTGCCAGGCTCTGCCGTGGCTCTGGGTTCATCCCAGGGGACCCAGTCTTTTAATTATTTTAAAATAGTTATATGTCATGATAAAAATTGAAAATTAATAGACTAACTCACCTGCCTTAAATATATATGTTTCCAATCACTGATACATGATAAGAGGAAACTCTTTCTAGGATCTGAGAGATAATATAGAGGGCAAGACACTTATCTCATTTGCCCTTGACCCTGGTTTTATTCTTGGCACCACATTTGGTGCCCTGGATACCTCATGAGGTGATCCCTGAGCACAGAGTCATGAATAAGCCCTGAGCACAGCAAGTTCTGGACTCCAAATAAAAACAAAATTCTGCTTCCGTTCTCTAAGGTTTCATTCAACCAATATAAATTCCATCTATTCTGTATCCTGTGTAGTGATTGTTCTAGGCTATTTTATAACTCTTAATTCCCAATGTTTGTTCAGAGAAAGAACAAAAAAATTTTATTTTAAATTTATATTATGAAAAGTAAGTGTGCAACAGGAAATAGTATAGATCACCACAACATCTAAAAGTTATGAGGGGCCGGAGCAATATTCCAGCAGGTAGGGCATTTGCCTTGCACGCGGCCGGCATGTGCCGGCCCAGGTTAGATCCCTGGCATCCCATATGGTCCCCAGAGCAGCACCAGGAGTAATTCCCTGAGTGCAGAGCCAGGGAAACCTTTGAGCAATGCCGGGTATGACCAAAACAAGCCAAATAAATAAATAAATAAAAAGTAAAAGTTTTGAATTTGCATGCTCATTTGTTTAGAATATTAGCCTGCATATTTATGAATACATTAGTAGTAATACTGGAAATCAATTTTTAAAAGCTATGTTCAAACACAAGGAAGAATTATATCAGAAAGAAAGTTAAATTCTCAAAAACAATTTGAAAGAAATGAAATAACACCAATTTAGGAAAGTGAATTATGTTGGTTGAAATCAGTAATCACGATCACGATCACCATCTTCCCATTGATCATCTATTTGCTAGAGCAGGCACCAGTAATATCTCCATATGTCCTGCCTCATGCCAGTAGAGCCAGGGGCATTGGCTTGCTACAGGAACATAAAGAGCCTCAAACCATTATATTAGGTCATGGGAATGACCCAATATAATTGTTACTGGAATTTGGCATGTCAAATACAACACGAGAAGCTTGCCAGGCTTTGCCGAGCGGGAGGCAAACTCTTTTAAACACCTCCAAATAAAGTATTTATTGCTGAGCTGGGCTGTGATGGGCTGGTTTGCTGGGTGGAGTTCTGACGAGAGGGAAGTCCAAATGTGGAAAATGGCAGCGTCCGTGGAGTGAGGGGGGTGGTCTGGCTTGTTGTGAGGCTCTGCCGAGGTGGTGAGCCAGGGCTAGAACCCGGCTCATGCCTCCCGACTGCCTCATGAACGGCTGTGCACAGGGAGAGCAAGGAAGAACAGCTCTGCCCCATGTGTGAGAGTCTCTGGACCGGCATACCTGGGCCTGATTCGAAATCAGTAATAAAGAAAGGAATAAAGAGTGATTTCTCATATGTGGGATAAGGACACTGTATTAAGGGATCTAAAGACATCCAGCCAGAGGCAACAGAACCTGAAAACAGATTCAATGGACTGAGTTGAATCCACTGTACTGTGAAACAGATTCAATGGACTGAGAAAGAGAGAAAGAGAGAGAGAGAAAGAGAGAAAGAGAAAGAAAGAAAGAAAGAAAGAAAGAAAGAAAGAAAGAAAGAAAGAAAGAAAGAAAGAAAGAAAGAAAGAAAGAAGAGAGAGAGAGAGAGAGAGAGAGAAAAAGAAGAAAGAAAGAAAGAAAGAAAGAAAGAAAGAAAGAAAGAAAGAAAGAAAGAAAGAAAGAAAGAAAGAAAGAAAGAAAGAAAGAAAAGAAAGAAAGAAAGAAAGAAAGAAAGAAAGAAAGAAAGAAAGAAAGAAAGAAAGAGAGAGAGAGAGAAAGAAAGAAAGAGAGAGAGAGAGAGAGAAAGAAAGAAGGAAGGAAGGAAGGAAGGAAGGAAGGAAGGAAGGAAGGAAGGAAAGAAAGAAAAAGAGAGAAAGAAAGAAAGAAAGAAAGAAAGAAAGAAAGAAAGAAAGAAAGAAAGAAAGAAAGAAAGAAAGAGAGAGAGAAAGAAATAAAGAGAGAGAGAGAAAGAGAGAGAAAGAAAGAGAGAGAAAGGAGAGAGAAAGTGAGAAAGAGAGAAAGAAACAAAGAAACAAACAAAAAAGAAAGACATAAAGGGGGGAAAATAAATCTAATCTGAAGTCTTACTATATGAGTAGGTTATGGACATAAAGGTAATCCATTTCTTTGGGAAAGATATGCAGAAAAAAATGATGTGGGTATATGTCCATATTATGATACCAATATCCAAGGTCAAGTGATACATATATCAGGAGGTTTTGTCAAAGGTGGAAATTATCACAAACGTGTGGGAGTCAGAGACTAGGTAAGACAGATAATGGAACAGTGTGCTAACAATTGTCGATGGTACTAATGCCAACCTAGAACTGAGCCTTAAATAGAGGCAAAAAGATACACATGACAACCCTGTAATCCATAGTCTGGAAGGGAAGGAAAAGAGAAAGAAAGAGAAAGGGGAAAGAAATAAAGAACCTGCCATAGAGGCGGGCTGGGGGGGGGGAGGGGGGGAGAACCGGGGACGTTGGTGGTAGGATATGGGCACTGGTGGCTGGATGGGTGCTGGAACACTGTATGACCAAAACTCAAATATGAACTTTTTAATTGTATATCTTTGTAAGGTCCAGAGACTCTCACGCATGGGGGCAGAGCTGTTCCTTGCTCTCCCTGTGCACAGCCGTTCATGAGGCAGTCGGGAGGCATGGCGGGTTCTAGCCCTGGCCTACCACCTCCGCGAGAGCCTCACAACAAGCCAGACCACCCTCCTCCTCACTCCACGGGCGCTGCCATTTTCCACTTTTGGACTTCCGTCTCATCAGAACTCCACCCAGCAGACCAGCCTATCACAGCCCTGATCACCGACACCCACCCTGCAGCAGCTTTTTCCTCAATCCGGCCCAGGTGTGCTGGTCCAGAGACTCTCACACATGGGGCAGAGCTGTTCCTTGCTCTCCTGTGCACAGCCGTTCATGAGGCAGTCAGGAGGCATGGCGGGTTCTAGCCCTGGCCCCACCACCTCGGCAGAGCCTCACAACAAGCCAGACCACTCCCTCCTCACTCCACAGGCACCGCCATTTTCCACTTTTGGACTTCCTTCTCGGTCAGAACTCCACCCAGCAGACCAGCCCATCACAGCCCGGATCACCGACACCCACCCTGAAGCAGCTTTTTCCTCAATCCGGCCCAGGTATGCTGGTCCAGAGACTCTCACACATGGGGGCAGAGCTGTTCCTTGCTCTCCCTGTGCACAGCCGTTCATGAGGCAGTCGGGAGGCATGGTGGGTTCTAGCCCTGGCCCACCACCTTGGCAGAGCCTCACAACAAGCCAGACCACCCCCCCCTCACTCCACAGGTGCCGCCATTTTCCACTTTTGGACTTCCCTCTGGTCAGAACTCCACCCAGCAGACCAGCGCATCACAGCCAGGATCACCAACACCCACCCTGAAGCAGCTTTTTCCTCAATCCGGCCCAGGTATGCTGGTCCAGAGACTCTCACACATGGGACAGAGCTGTTCCCTTGCTCTCCCTGTGCCCAGCCGTTCATGAGGCAGTCGGGAGGCATGGTGGGTTCTAGCCCTGGCCCACCATCTCGGCAGAGCCTCACAACAAGCCAGACCACCCCTCCTCACTCCACAGGTGCCGCCATTTTCCACTTTTGGACTTCCCTCTGGTCACAACTCCACCCAGCAGACCAGCCCATCACAGCCCGGATCACCGACACCCACCCTGAAGCAGCTTTTTCTTCAATCCGGCCCAGGTATGCTGGTCCAGAGACTTCACACATGGGGCAGAGCTGTTCCTTGCTCTCCCTGTGCCCAGCCGTTCATGAGGCAGTCAGGAGGCATGGTGGGTTCTAGCCCTGGCCCACCATCTCGGCAGAGCCTCACAACAAGCCAGACCACCCTCCCTCATTCCACGGGCGCCGCCATTTTCCACATTTGGACTTCCCTCTCTTCAGAACTCCACCCAGCAGACCAGCCCATCACAGCCCGGCTCTCATGGCCGCAAGAGGCTGCGGAGGCTCATCAATAAATGCTTTATTTGGAGGTGTTTAAAAGAGTTTGCCTCCCGCTCAGCAAGCCTGGCAAGCTTCTCGTGTTGTATTTGATATGCCAAATTCCAATAACAATTATATTAGGTCATTCCCATAACCTAATATAATGGTTTGAGGCTCTTTATGTTCCTGTAGCAAGCCGATGCCCCTGGCTCTACTGGCATGAGACAGGACATATGGAGATATTACTGGTGCCCGCTCTAGCAAATAGATGATCAACGGGAAGATCGTGATCGTGATATCTTTGTAATTGTAAAAATAAAAAATTTTTAAAAAATGATGTGGTAGATTGCCTTTATGTAAGAATTCATTACTAATAGATAAGACATATGTTGAAATCATTATCCCTGATTCTCTAAGGTCCTAAAATATGTAACCTAATGCTTAAGCACTTAAAAAATATTATTCTTTTGAAAAAGTTTGCTTGGTGTCCCACAGGGAACAAACAATTCATTAGAAATGAATAAAATGCTTAACCTTGTAGTAATACATACAAGGTTGTATGGAAGTGGGGCCTTCCCCAAGCAGCCACAGGACTTAGCCATGTAGCTAACAGAATCTCCTGGTTTATCCTTCAGACCAGCGCTTATCTTGGCAGTGTTTCCCCAAGCAGCTGGGGGCTTTGCTCTTAGTGCTTGTGACCTCCCCTGTCTTCATTACAGACAGTG
>JAJIBD010007615.1:0-71932 GCA_021461705.1 Cryptotis parvus | reverse complement strand
GCCACGCAAGGCAAACGCCCTACCCACTGGGCTATCGCCCGGCCCAAGAGCAATTTTTTAATTTCAATATTTACTCAAGTTACCATGACTTACAAAGTTGTTCATAACAGAGTTTCAGGTGTGAGACAAATCTTTAATGGCGGAGTCAGAAAGCAATAAATATGCTTTCCTAAACACATATAGGGGCTCAATAAAAAAATGTGCCCAACAAATAATCAAGGAGAGTTAATGCCTGTAAGTGTACCTTCGTTACCAGCCACTGATTTGGGGGCGGAGGACAATACAGCTGGAACAGCTGCCTTACTCATAGCCCACCAGGGTCCGATCCCAGCATCCCATAGGGTCTTCCGAGCAGCACCAGGAGTAATTCCTGACTGCAGAGCTGGGAGGAACCTATGAGTAACTTTTTGGGGTATAACCCAAAGAGCCAAAAAAAAAAAAAAAAGGGCCACTGATTTGTATATTGTCTTGTTATTACAAAAAGGAACATTATTTTTTTTTGCTTTTTTGGGGTCACACCCAGCAATGCTCAGGGTTACTCCTGGCTCTCTGGCTCTGCACTCAGGAATTACTCTTGGCTGCGTGCAAGGCAAACGCCCTCCCCGCTGTGCTACTGCTCTAGCGCCCTACTTGCTTCTTAAAGTCTTTAATTTCTCCCACTTTTATAATATAGAAGTGAGAAGTACAGTCTAACTATCATGAATCGTAGCCTTAAAATTCAGAATTTTAATTTTAAATTATGATTTTTAAATTAAATTTTAATTTAGAATAAGTAAATTTTAATTTACTTATAGTATCTAATAACTTATATAACTAGCAAATACGACATGTATGACAAGAGGCTTAATACTAGTATGAGAATATAAAATGCACATAAAGGGCACCATTTCTCCAGTTCAATAACATGGGCACCGCTTCTCCAGTTCAATAACATGGGCACCGCTTCTCCAGTTCAATAACATGGGCACTGTTTCTCCAGTTCAATAAAATGGGCACCATTTCTGCAGTTCAATAACATGGGCACCATTTCTCCAGTTCAATAATATGGGTACTGTTTCTCCAGTTCAATAACATGGGCACCGCTTTCTGCAGTTCAATAACATGGGCACCGCTTTCTCCAGTTCCATAACATGGGCACCATTTCTGCAGTTCAATAACATGGGCACCATTTCTCCAGTTCAATAATATGGGTACTGTTTCTCCAGTTCAATAACATGGACACGTTTCTGCAGTTCAATAATATGGGTACTGTTTCTGCAGTTCAATAACATGGGCACCATTTCTGCAGTTCAATAACATGGGCACCGCTTCTCCAGTTCAATAACATGGGCACCATTTCTCTAGTTCAATAACATGAGCACCGTTTCTCCAGTTCCATAACATGGGCACTGTTTCTCCAGTTCAATAACATGGGCACCGCTTTCTCCAGTTCCATAACATGGGCACCGCTTCTCCAGTTCAATAACATGGGCACCATTTCTGCAGTTCAATAACATGGGCACCATTTCTGCAGTTCAATAACATGGGCACCATTTCTGCAGTTCAATAACATGGGCACCATTTCTCCAGTTCAATAACATGGGCACCATTTCTCCAGTTCAATAACATGGGCACCGCTTCTCCAGTTCAATAACATGGGCACCATTTCGGCAGTTCAATAACATGGGCACTGTTTTGCCAGTTCAATAACATGGGCACCATTTTGGCAGTTCAATAACATGGGCACTGTTTCTCCAGTTCAATAACATGGGCACTGTTTTGCCAATTCAATAACATGGGCACTGTTTTTCCCATTCAATAACAGGGGAGCCATTTCTCCGGTTCAATAACATGGGAACTTACATCTATTTCTTCTGGAACACTATGTGACTTCATAGATGAAAGCAATTCCATTACAGGAATTACCTCTCCAGTAAGCATTGGAATAATACTCTGACCCTATAAGCAAAAAATTGTAAAATGAGATGAAGGAAACTTTACAATATAGAACAAGACACTCAGTAAAGAATTAAATCCCAAAAACAAAGAATAACAATCCTTGAAAGAAATACTTGAAATTTGTTCAAACATAGCCCGAGTTTAAGACTCCAAATACCTGAGTCATAAAATTTGAAAATTATTTGAAGCTCATTTTCATTCATCCACGAGTAGCTTTTCCAGTCAATATGGGACCACTGATTTACCTTTTATTATTACTGCCCATAATCACAACACGCCATTTTTTAAGCTGAAATATAAAAACTTGCTAATAATGTGTCTTCCCTGAGAGACTGACACTGTGGCCTCAGGGGGTCACGAGCCTACTGGACAGCCAGAACTGATGAAAGCCGGCCGAATCAACTCTAACTTCAAACTTCTTTTGGAGAAAGAATAAAATCCTTCAGATTATTCTAAAAAAAAAAAAAAAGAAAAAAGAAACAGAACCCCAAACTCCCGTTAATTCTAGAACACTGACGCTCTTTACATTGAAAGCGTGAGATTAAGAGCTGGCGCTAACGGGCGGTACTGATGCAGGAGCTGGGTGTGATTCCCGGCTCTGCACGGCGCCCCGCGTGTCACCAGGAGCAACCTCTCAGAACTGTGCTGGATTAATGCCTGAGCACCTGCCAGGGGAGGCCCACGGAGAAAGAAACAATAAACTAAACTATGCATGAAGCTACTCTGAAACAATCACCAAGCTTGAATCAATACTCAGCCTCTACGCTCCTAATACTGAGGTATAATCTGTCCTAATGCCAACCTAAATCACCTACATTTTCATTTCAGACAGGCTTGGAGTTCTTTCAACCAAATGCTAATTTGCATCACATCTCAAACATCTAACTTTGGAACTATTTAGCCTTAAATTAAAAAGCCAGTCTAGCACACAAAACTGCAGAGTGCCTCAAAGATAGGCGGTTCCTCACTTTCCGTCACCATCCCCCAATTTTTTACCATTATGCATGTGTAAACTGAGTTGTAGGTGAAAGTGTAAATTTACATTTTACAATGTTAAGATTAGTATTCTTTCTTTCTGACTAATATTGTATGAATAATAATTTTATTCAAATGTTCATGTGCATCTTCAACTTAGGAACTATTATACCTAGAATATTTTTTTTTTTTGCTTTTTGTGCCACACCTGGTATTGCTCAGGGGTTACTCCTGGCTCTGCACTCCAGGAGTCACTCCCTGGCAGTGCACCGGGGACCACATGGGATGCCGGAGATCGAACCTGGGTCGGCGGCATGCAAGTCAAATGCCTTACCCTCTGTGCTATCACTCCAGCCCCTAGAAAAATTTTTTTTTGAGGGGACTAATCCAGTTTTTCGGAGTGGCTTATAATGCAAATTACTAAGAACATTCAAATCTGATGCTGTCTCTAGGAATTTTATCCTAGCCTAGGAATTTTTACTTAAACCTTGCATGGTAAAGAAAATTGTTTTAAACTCATGCTGAAATAACCTACCCTCTATAATATAATCCTTTGATGTCTTTGCTTTTTAAAGCAATTATTTATTTATTATAAAAAGGGCGGGTGGGGTCGGAGCGATAGTCCAGTGGGTAGGGCGTTTGCCTTGCACACGGCTGACCCAGGTTCAATCCCCGCATCCCATATGGTCCTCTGAGCACCGCCAGGAGTAATTCCTGAGTGCAGAGCCAGGAGTAACCCCTGAGCATTGCCGGGTGTGACCCAAAAAAGCTAAATAAATAAATAGACAGACAGACAGACAGATAAATAAATAAATAAAAAATAAAAGGGCAGGTGGTCTTGGAGGCACACCTGGGGTGTTCAGGGCTTACTCCAGGCTCTATGCTCAGGGCTTATTCCTAGCCAGGCTTAGAGGGACCTTATAGGGTTCTGGGCATCAAACCTGGGACAGTCGCATGCAAGGCAAGTACCGGACCCTACTCTCTCTCTCTCTCTGGCCAGACTTGATATCTTACTGTAAACTTGATATCTTAAAGGATAAGTAAGATGATGAACATCTCTGGCAAATTTTAATATCAAAACAAATAGATTTATCACAGACTAAAGTGAAACTGCCTAAGTTTTAAAGATACAACATGAGACTCCAAAGAAAAAAATAAATTCTAGAGCTCTGTCTTTCCTCTTAGGGGCCTTCGGGCTAGCAATCCCTCCCGTCACTCCAGGGCCGACGTTTTGAGAAGCAGTGCCTTCAAGAGCATCACATACCCAGTCTTTAATTCCGATCATCAACAAGCCTCTCAAAATTTATTCTGTGCAAATGGAAAGGAAAGGCAGCAAAACAGCCATGTGTGGACGCAATGACAGTTACCCTTAAGTTTCAGGGCTAAGATAAAGACATTTTCGCCAAGGGTCTGCCCATTCTCAGGCCTATCCTGTCAAACTATTTTGTCTTCAAAGCCTTAAGAAAGTCATTTCTCTCTTCCACATACATACACCGTTAGGCTAGTCCCCGGCAGCATGCGCTGTGTGTCTTACCTGGTCCTCCATTCTCTCCGTGCCTTCTAAAATAATCTTCTGGACATTCTCTTGCCTTTCCTATGAGAAAATTCATTAAACCCAGAGAGAAAAAAATCCCATAATAAATTACTTATTTTTTCACAACATGATGAAATGGTAGGCACGTTTGGTTTAAGTTAGTCTAATTTGTGCTGCTTTCCATAGAAAAATACTTTAGGACAAAAACAAAAACAAAAAAAAAAAGACATGGCAAAGAAATGAACCCAGCAAACCTATGCTCTTAGAAATAAATTCAAATAAAATAAACATCTTTTTTTTCTGCAGTTAAAAACAGAATTTAGTCAAAAACAGTCACTGAAACATGTATAATTTCACAAAGGCCATGGATATTGTACTTTTCAAATGAAGTAAGACCAAGTTGACTCTGGGGAATACAGAACTTCCTACTTTTAAAGGATTTTCATAGACATGTGAGGAGAAACACTTTTTCTCTGTTTGGTTTCTGGGGCATACCCGCTGTGCTCAGGGCTTACTCTGTGCTCAGGGATCACCCCAGGCAGGCAATGGGTGCCAGGGATCAAACCCAGCTTGGCTGCATGCAAGGCAATGCCCTACCTACTGTGTTATCTATCCACCCCAAGAAAAATCCTCTTGGCCAGGGATACACCTCAGTGGCAGAGTGCCCGCCTGGCATGAGCGAGGCCAGTCTGACCCCTTTGCTCCACGCCACCAGACTGTGATCGCCAATGGTTGCACCACTGCAACAGCTGGCACCCTGCCAAGTCTCACCTGCGGTAGTGTACCCCGGCCACGTGTGTGAGAGCCAAGCTAGTGTGCGATCTACAGGCATGGCAACAGTAACAGCTGGAGGGAAAGGGAAAACACTCCTTTATTAAGAAGCCCCCTGTATTGCATAGTAAAAGCCTTCTGAAAGCAACCATCCGCCCATTTCCACGTCAGTATTGGACGGCAACGTGGAACTGAATTTGTTCCGCAGCTATGCCAAAACAAAATAGAAACACAAATGCCACAATGCAGTAAAGCGGACAGCTTCAGGCTACCAGCGACTCCCTCCAGCCCAGCTAAGTGGAAAGGGATGAATCCATCTCCTCTCTTTTTTTCCCAAAAACCTGGAAATGCATCAAAGAAGCTAATGGGTCCATGAGAGCAATTATTCGTGAAACCATTGTTGTGAACCATTTTGAGTTATTTTAATTAGCGGTTAAAAACAGGGTTGTGGAAAAAAAAAAACCCCAAAAAAACCAAAAAAAGGAAAAAAAAAACCTGTTCAAGGTTTCCTTCCATAGCAAATCCAGATTCTAAAACTTATTTATGTGTCTACCTATCTACCTATCTATCCACTTTTTGGTCACACCCGGCAATGCTCAGGGGTTACTCCTGGCTCTTCTCTCAGGAATTACTCCTGGCAGTGCTCGGGGACCATATGGGATGCCTGGGATTAAACCCGGTTCGGCTGCGTGCAAGGCAAACGCCCTCCCCGCTGTGCTATTGCTCCGCCCCCAGATTCTGAACCTGAACATTTCCCGTGCCTTTCAGCTTTCCCTTTTCATCTGTAATGTGGACTCTGTGTCCTCCATGGTCATGAAAAGCTCTAACCTCAGACTACGTCGATCAAGTCACTTAACAGGGTAGATGATATAAGAATTACCGAGTCTCTGATAGGGTTGGCAAGTGAGTAGCGTTACTTTTTATATGATTTTAAACCCGAGACCGACGCATTAGAGAAATCTCAGAGGTTAAGCGGCCCTGAGCAGTAAGCGTGAAGGTCTCTCACCTTATGCATCCAAATCCTCCCTTTCCGGATAATATGTGTCAACCTGTCCACACAGACCCTGTGCAGCGGGAGGTAGAAGCCGAGCCCGTCTGCGGCAGTATAATGGACAGTCCATACGTACTCCTGTCCCCGTTCCAGTTTCCATCAAAGATCAAGGACACAATGATCACGCCTTTCTCAGACAAGACGAAGAACTTTACATCGATGGCCCCACTCTCTGCGTTTCGGAGGATCTCTCCGTTGAGGGTGTGATTCGCCAGGAAAGTTATTTCTCCGTCGCTGAGAAGTACCTGTTCAGTCTTTGGGGCCCAAATGTGCTCTTACCCGAGGGCCCAGAATATTGTCCCAGTAAGCGAAGGTGGCTGCCAGCAAGGGCGACTCGCCGCTTAAGGCGATCTCTGTCTTGGCCACAGCAGGAGACGGGGGGTGGACAGAGGGCCGACATCACGGCAGCCCGGGCATCACATGATCAGGGCGCGGCGTACCTGAGTGACACAGATGATCAAGGATTAGTTTCAGCATTTCAATTTATTATTTTTTTTTTTTTTTTTGCTTTTTGGGTCACACCCGGCGATGCTCAAGGGTTCCTCCTGACTCTGCACTCAGGAATTACTCCTGGCGGTGCTCGGGGACCATATGGGACGCTGGAGATTGACCTGAGGGCAGACGCATGCAAGGCAAACGCCCTCCTCGCCGTACTATGGCTCCGGCCCAGCATTTTTACAATACAGAGCAAAAATTCAGATGAGGTGCCAGGGCGAAAGCACAGGGACTAGATTCCCCCAGAGCTGCTGGGCTAGGCAGGAGGCCGCGGCGGGAGCGGCACAGCGCTAGGAGGCTGTGCATAAGCCGTCCCGGCGGCCCCAGACACGAGGACCAGCTCAATAGTGTCACCAGAGGCCCCGAGCACTGAGCACTGAGCCCCTCATCTGAAAGGAGCTGGGACCAATAGTGTCACCAGAGGCCCTGAGCACTGAGCACTGAGCCCCTCATCTGATAGGGGCTGGGACCAGACAGGTGATCTGATAGATGCCCCCAACGAAATTACAACAGTCTTCAACCGGAAACAAAAAACAAGCAGTCCATTATTTTTCAGGTGCCTCCTGAGTATCACCTGGAGGTGCTCAGGGGCCACGTGGATGCCGGGATGGAAGCTCAGGCAGGGCAGGAACCTTCCCTACTCCACCTCCTCCTCCGTCGGGCCCTTTCACTGCGTCACCAACTCTCTGAATATTACATACACAGACCAACGTCAGTGTTTGCAGTGAGTGAAATAAGCAAAAATAAATACATCTAATATGCAGCTCAAGAGCATAGTAGGGCACTTTTAAACTAGAGTTATATTAGATCGCTAAGAGAAAAAAGCTTCAGTGATTTAGAACATGCCAAGCACAAAATAATAGGGTGGGCCCTGCTCAAGCCTATTAATTTCCCGAAGAAGAGAAAGAAAGCACAAGGTCACAAGACCGTGTCAGAATAGTCTTTTTTTTTTTTTTTTTTTTTTTTGCTTTTTTGGGTCACACCGGCAATGCTCAGGGGTTACTCCTGGCTCTGCACTCAGGATCACTCCTGGCGGTGCTCGGGGACCATATGGGATGCCGGGATTGAACCCGGGCCGGCATGAGCAGGCCGCGTGCAAGGCAAACACCCTACCCGCTGGGCTATCGCTCCGGCCCCCAGAATAGGTCTTTAATACACTCAAATACAGCACCCTAAAAATGTGCTTTATATTGATATTAGTGTAAAATAAATCATTTGCCTAAACACTGAACAAATTAAAATATGTATATTAAAATATGTACACATACATATACATATATATGTGCATATATATATACTTGATCACTTGAATCCCGTTATTCATCGATTTGCTCGAGCGGGCACCAGTAACATTTCCATTGAACCCTATCACGTGCCAATGTAGCCCAATGGCATCTGGTTGATTCAGGAATATGAAGAGCCTCAAACCGTTCCTTCAGGGTCTTGACAAGGAAGTCTGACCATCTTGTAGGTGGGCGGCCACGTGATCTTTTGACATCCCGTGGGATCCAGTCAGTAACAGCTCTAGTCCAGCGGTTGTCTCCAAATTGCATTACCCGTCCAGCCCATCTGATTTACAAATGCCTTGGCAAACGAGACAGCGTCCCTGATTCTGGAATAGAGACAGAGGTCAGAACTCTGGATTCCTTCTCTCACTTGAGTGAGGCATGATATTCCAAGCATAGCTCTTTCGATTTCTCTCTGGGAGACCCGAATAGCATTCTCATCCCTGCTTTCATAGGGCCCAGTCTCTGAGGCGTATGTTAATGCAGGGAGAACAGTGGGGTCAAAGAGATGTGCCTGGAGCTGGAGGTTCTTTGTCCTTTTTAGCTATTTTTTCGATGCCTTTGAAAGCATTCCATGCCACTCTCTTCCTCCTGCGCAGCTCAGGTTTTAGGTCGTCCATCATGTTGACTTCTGGACCTAGGTACACATAACTGCTGCATTCAGAGATGTTTGTTCCATTGAGAGTGAATGGGGCCTCAGGAACTAGTTCATTTTTCATGAACATAGTTTTCTTCAGATTCAGCTGTAGACCTATCTTTCCACATTCTCGGTCAAAGTCAGCCAGCATTTGTGCCGCTAGGCTAATGTTTGGTGTCATTAGAACGAAGTCATCAGCAAAGCGGAGGTGGTGTAGTTGCCGACCATCTATCTTCACTCCCATTCCTTCCCATTCTAATTGTCGCATGATGTTCTCGAGGGTGGTGCTGAAGAGTTTTGGTGGAATGGTATCACCCTGTCGAACCCCTCTTTTGACATCAATGATCACTTCTTTGTAGAATGGTGAGATCCTGGTGGTGAATCTGTAATACAGCTCACGAAGGATCTTGATGTATTGGGTTTGAACACCCTGTTTGGCTAGGGCTTCGATGACTGCTTCAGTCTCCACAGAATCAAAGGCTTTCTGTAAATCAATGAACGTGAGACAGAGCGGCATCTTGTACTCCCTACAAACCTCAATGAGCTTGGTTACCATGTGGATATGGTCGATTGTGCTGAATCCTTTCCGGAAACCAGCTTGCTCGCATGGTTGTCCTTCATCTAGTTGTCTGCCAATGCTGTTCAGGATGACTTGTGTAAACAGCTTCTAGATGATGGACAACAGGCAGATGGGGCGATAGGTGCCGATGTCGTGAATGTCTCCCTTCTTAAACAGTAGAACTGTCCTGCTGGTTTTCCATTGGGAGGGCACCTTGCATTCGGACAGGTAGCGTGTGAAGAGCCGAGCTAGTGTATTGATGAGTACCGATGGCAGATTCTTCAGGTGTTCGGGTCTGAATTTGTCTGGGCCTGGTGCTGTTCCCTTCTTTACCAACGAGATGGAATGTCAGATTTCAGAAGGGAGAACGTTGGTGACATATCCGTCCTGTGGAATTTGGTATGTGGGCAGGTGGATGTGGCTATCAAAGAGATCTGAGTAGAAGTCATGGATAATCTTCTCCATTGCCTTTCTGGAAGATGTGATAGATCCATCAGGGAGCCGGAGGGCAGTCATCTTGGTCTTATAGTTGGCGAAGGACAGGCGGGCGGTGCGAATGCTTTTCCCGGCTTCTGCTGCATCTTCCAATATTTCTGCTCTTCTGTCTTTGAGGTCTTCTTTTATCGCTTCTCTGCACCGTTTAGCAAACTTGGATGTTAGCATTTGGTCTCCTGAGGCTCGTGCCTTGCCACATTGGCGAATGGGCTCGAGAGTTTCTGAAGACAAGCATCCTTTTGTGTCTTTCTCTCGGCATTCTTCGCACAATCATGGAGGTGCTGAATCAGTCGGTTGTATTCTTCATCGATGTTGTCAATGATGGGATTTTCCCATGTTGCTGCAATGGTACCAAAGAGTTCCCAGCTGGTGGTCGTTCTGGGAGTTTTCTTCTTAAACTTTGCAGCCTTTTCTCCCGTTGTGTGAAGTAGAATTTTGCACGAAGGAGACGGTGGTCCGATCCTGTTTGGAATTTGGGGACGACAGCAACATCGGTCAGACAAAACCATCGATTGAAGATGATGTGGTCAATTTCATTGTGGAACTGTCCACCAGGAGATTCCCATGTCCAACGTTTCGCTTCAGCCTTCTGGAACTGTGAGTTCCCATTAATGGTCCTGGTGGACATGATGAACTCAGATAGTCTCTCACCCTCTTCGTTCCATTCTAGGCCATGGGTCCCAATGTGGAGTTCTTCAGACGATCTTCTTGGTCCTATCTTGGCATTAAAATCACCGACTATGATCTTGTAGAAGGTGTGATCTTTTTATAGAACTCCTCCAGTTCCATGTAGAATTTCTCAATTTCATCTTCTTTGTATGTGGATGTTGGTGCATAGACAATGAAGATAGAAATTGCTGGCAGTGGGCCACATCTCTTCAAGTGTAATCGTCCTATTCGGTTTGTTAGGCATTCAAATGAATCAATGTTGATGGCCATGTTCGTGTTGACAAGGACACCAACGCCACCCGACACCTATATATACATATACATATATATGTATATGTATTTATATATATAAATATATAATATATATACATATATGTATATATATGTATGTACATATATATGTATATGTATATAAATATATGTATTTATATTTATATATATAAAGGAAGTGTCTTAGCTACTTCCTTTTGGTCTTAGCTACACCTGATAATACTCCTGGCTCTACACTCAGGAATGACTCCTGGGGTGCTCAGGAGACCCTACGGGATGCCGCGGATGGAACTCCAGTCAGCTGCACACAAGGCAAACACCCTCCCCGCTGTAAGATCACTCCAGCCCCAAAACAATTTCATTAAACACCTTCAAAATTACAGGCTCTGTTCCCCTAATGGTAGAAGACAGCAATTAGTGAATAAACTACAATATTCCTATCTCTGCCTGTATGATTACTTTGGGAACAACATTTGCTCTGTAACTAAAGTAAAGCCATTCTATTAAACCCTTCAATGCCAAAGTAAATCCTCCCATTAAAATAAGCTTTATCTGCATCTCGTCAAGAGAATTCTGAGATGGATAGAAAGCAGTGACTTGTTTTCAGAGCAGTACATGAGTGTTCGTATCGCAGATGTCCAGTACAGGGGTTCCCAGTGCAGCAAAAACAATCACAGCAAGTGTGTGCAGAAATCACTTAGCAGAGGTGTTTTGGACAAGGTTGGGGGTGGGATGGAGAGGACCCCTCCCAAGTGGCGCAGGACATCCCTGCGGCCCCACCTGTGATTCTCCACTCTCAGCCTGGTGAGTCGGTTTAGAGGCCCCAGGACGGGTGCTAGTGCGGATGAGAGGCAGCAGAGATACCCGAGCCAGGCTGCAGCTCTCGGGACCTCCCGAGCTGTGCCCAGTTATCCTGCGGGGACCACGAGGTGCTGTTAACAAATGGAACCAGGGCAAGCTGCCAAGTGCCCTGAGCACTGTGCCAGCCGGCTGAACCCAGAGGAAAACAGGGCGCTGGCGACTGATGCCCGGGGTCAGCTGCTTGCAGGCCAAGCGCCCTCCGATGCCTCAGAGTTCTTCAGTATGTAATTACTATTTCATAAATTCATTCTTATTCATTCATTTATTGTTATTATTATTTTTGCTATTTGGGTCACACCCGCGATGCTCAGGGGTTACTCCCTGGCTCTTTTGCTCAGGAATTACTCTTGGCGGTGCTCGGGGACCATATGGGATGCTGGGGATCGAACCGGGTCGGCCACATACAGGGCAAACACCAACCTCCCCTGTGCTATCGCTCTGGCCCATCATTCCTATTCATTTAAATAAAATATTCATACTCACTTGCTACGGTGTTATATCAGTGTAATGATCTTAAGAGACTACACTGATGCTAGCCATATAGCTTGTTTTATAATAGTCATGTTTTGGATACAATGTCAATAGTGGGTTTATAATAATAGAATAAAAGGCATGTAATCTGGATTGAAACTGTAAGCAAGCTCCTGCCATTAGTAGCAACAGCCAATCTGAGACCAAGGAGATGCAGTGAGGAAAACAGTCATAAAAATTTACTGTAGCATGTTTTTCTTAGTTCTTTCCTTTTTTTAATTTTTTTTTTTGCTTTTTTGGGTGACACCCAGCAATGTTCAGGGGTTTCTCATGGCTCTGCACTCAGGAATTACCCCTACTGGCGGTGCTCAAAGGACCATATGGGATGACGGGGATCGAACCCGGGCTGGCATGGGCCGGGCGGATGCAAGGCAAACGCCCTACCAGGTGGGCTATCGTCCGGCCCCAGTTCTTTCCTTTTTGATAAGAGTAAAATAATCCTAAAAAGTAAAATTGTAAATTAAACATTTATTTCATCATTACATTGCATTTTGTAAAACTGAATTGAGTCCTAGAGCAAAACCTGGTTGGCTTATGGAAAACTTTCACCTGACTGAAAATCAAACTATTACAAACCACTAATTATGTAGATTCTCACTGCTAGTACCATTAGAAAGAACATAAAGGGCATGATTATGCTGAATTGTTTACAGCTTTAAAGCCAACTGGAAGAAGTCACTTGAAAAATGAGGGGCCTGAGTGATAGCACAGCGGGTAGGGCGTTTGCCTTGCAAGTGGCCGACCCAGGTTCGATCCCAGCATCCCATATGGTTGCCTGAGCACCGCCAGGAGTAATTCCTGAGTGCAGAGCCAGGAGTAACCCTTGAGCATCACCAGGAGTAATTCCTGAGTGCCGAGCCAGGAGTAACCCCTGAGTGCAGAGCCAGGAGTAACCCCCTGAGTGCAGAGCCAGGAGTACCCCTAAGTGCAGAGCCAGGAGTACCCCCTGAGTACAGAGCCAGGAGTACCCCCTGAGTGCAGAGCCAGGAGTACCCCCTGAGTGCAGAGCCAGGAGTACCGCCCGAGTGCAGAGCCAGGAGTACCCCCTGAGTGCAGAGCCAGGAGTACCCCAAGTGCAGAGCCAGGAGTCCCCCCGAGTGCAGAGCCAGGAGTACCCCGAGTGCAGAGCCAGGAGTACCCCGAGTGCAGAGCCAGGAGTAACCCCGAGTGCAGAGCCAGGAGTACCCCGAGTGCAGAGCCAGGAGTACCCCCTGAGTGCAGAGCCAGGAGTACCCCCTGAGTGCAGAGCCAGGAGTACCCCGAGTGCAGAGCCAGGAGTCCCCCGAGTGCAGAACCAGGAGTACCCCGAGGTGCAGAGCCAGGAGTACCCCCTGAGTGCAGAGCCAGGAGTACCCCCGAGTGCAGAGCCAGGAGTACCCCGAGTGCAGAGCCAGGAGTACCCCGAGTGCAGAGCCAGGAGTACCCCCTGAGTGCAGAGCCAGGAGTACCCCCGAGTGCAGAGCCAGGAGTACCCCGAGTGCAGAGCCAGGAGTACCCCGAGTGCAGAGCCAGGAGTACCCCGAGTGCAGAGCCAGGAGTACCCCGAGTGCAGAGCCAGGAGTACCCCCGAGTGCAGAGCCAGGAGTACCCCCGAGTGCAGAGCCAGGAGTACCCCCGAGTGCAGAGCCAGGAGTACCCCGAGTGCAGAGCCAGGAGTACCCCCGAGTGCAGAGCCAGGAGTACCCCCCCCCAGCACCGCCGCCGCGCAGAGCGCAGCTCTCAGAGGTTTGCTTAAGGAGATTCGGGCTCCCTGGAGGGGCAGCGCCCAGCCGGGCCGCCGCTTCCCGCCTCTCCCCTGCTCTTGCTGGGCCGGTGCCAGGCTCTGCGCCAGGCAGTGCGCGGGGCGCCTGTCCCCCTCCGACCACCGGCGATGCCAGCGGGCGCGGGCAAGCAGCAGGCCGCGGAGCCTGGTCCGGCAGGAGTCCTGGATCCCGCAGCAGCGCGGGGCAGCAGAGCCGGGGCAGCGGAGGCGGGGGGGCAGCGGAGCCGGGCCGCCCTACCCTCTCCTGCTGCGCCTCTGCCTGGCGCCTCCTGGCCAGGCCCGTGCCCTCGCGGGGTCCCCTAGGCCCATAAGACCCGGTGCCCCCGCCGGGAGTCCCTAGGGCCCACAAGACCCGGTGCCCCTGCGCGGGGTCCCTAGGCCCACAAGACCCGGTGCCCCGCTGCGGGGTCCCTAGGCCCACAAGACCCCGGTGCCCCCGCAGGGTCCCTAGGCCCTAAGACCCGGTGCCCCGCGGGGTCCCTAGGCGCACAAGGCCCCGGTGCCCCCGCGGGTCCCCTAGGCGCACAAGGTCCCGCAGGCCCCCGGTGCCCCCGCGAAGGTCCCTAGGGCCCACAAGACCCCGGTGCCCTGTCGGGGTCCCTAGGCCCACAAGACCCGGTGCCCTGTCGCGGGGTCCCTAGGCGCACCAAGGCCCCGGTGCCCCCGCGGGGTCCCTAGGCGCACAAGGCCCGGTGCCCCCGCGAGGGGTCCCTAGGCCCACAAGACCCCGGTGCCCCCGCGCGGGGTCCCTAGGCCCCACAAGACCCTGGTGCCCCGCGCGGGGTCCCTGGCCCACAAGACCCGGTGCCCCGCGTGGGGTCCCTAGGCGCACAAGGCCCCGGTGCCCCCCGGGGGTCCCTGAGCCCACAAGACCCCGGTGCCCCCGCGCGGGTCCCTAGGCCCACAAGACCCCGGTGCCCCCTGCGCGGGGTCCCTAGGCGCCTAAGGCCCCGGTGCCCCGCGCGGGTCCCTAGGCGCACAGGGTCCCGGTGCCCCCACGCGCGGGTTCCCTAGGCGCACAGGGTCCCGGTGCCCTCGCGCGGGGTCCCTAGGCGCACAGGGTCCCGCAGGCCCCGTGCCCCCGCGAGGGGTCCCTAGGCCCACAAGACCCCGGTGCCCTGTCGCGGGGTCCCTAGGCGCACAAGGCCCCGGTGCCCCCACGAGGGGTCCCTAGGCCCACAAGGCCCCGGTGCCCTGTCGCGGGGTCCCCTAGGCGCACAAGGCCCCGGTGCCCCCACGAGGGGTCCCTTAGGCCCACAAGGCCCCGGTGCCCTGTCGCGGGGTCCCTAGGCGCACAAGGCCCCGGTGCCCCCCACGAGGGGTCCCTAGGCCCACTGGCTGGTGCCCCCTGCGGGGTCCCTAGGCGCACAAGGCCCCGGTGCCCCCGCGCGGGGTCCCTAGGCGCACCAGACCCCCGGTGCCCCGCGCGGGGTCCCTAGGCGCACAAGGCCCCGGTGCCCCGCGCGGGGTCCCTAGGCGCACAGGGTCCCGGTGCCCCCGCGCGGGGTCCCTAGGCGCCGGGGGCGCCGGGGGGCAGCGCGGGGACACCGCTGGGGACGGCCAGGCCCGCCCCGAGGCCCCGCCGGAGCAGCCCGGATGCAGCGAGCCCGGAGAGGAAAGCCCGGCGCCCGGCGACGCTCGGGGAGAGTGGACGGCCGCGTCAGCCGGACCAGGAGCTCCGCCGCCGCCCCCGGCGGGCCCAGCCTGGGACCCCAACGGCCGCTCCGGGGACTCCACTCACCCACTCGCACCGTCGGCGCCCGCAGCCGCCAGCCCCGGACCGCAACCGCCGGCCCCGCCCCGGCCCCGCCCCGCCCGGGCCTGCCCTCCCGTATGGCCCCGCCCATTCTAGGGTCAGACCCGCCCATCCCCGGCTCAGGCCCCGCCCTCACCGGCACAGGCCCCGCCTATCCCTGGCCCAGGCCCCGCCTCGACCAGGCCAGCCCCTGCCAGGCCCAGGCTTCCCGCCCAGGATCTCGCGGACTCGGCCGTAGTCCCGCCCAGGATCTGTTCTGATCCCGCCCAGGATCCGCTCTAGCCCCGCCCAGGATCCACTCTAGCCCCGCTCAGGCCCTTATTATTTCGGCTCTAGCCCAGCCCAGGATCCACTCTAGTCCCTCCCAGGATCCGCTCTAGCCCCGCCCAGTCCCTGGTTACCCCGGCTCTAGCCTCGCCCACCATCTGCTCTAGCCCCGCCCAGGATCCACTCTAGCCCCGCCCAGTAACCACTTAGCTGGTTACTCCGGCTCTAGCCCCGCCTACGAGCCCCCGCCCCTCGCTCCCAAACTCGGCTCCTCCTATTTCACGTACGTTTCCCAGCTTGTTTTACCTCTTCTGTTACCGTTTTCTTTTTCTGTTTTCCATGTTCACCCTCCACCCTCAGCGAATACTGTAATAGCGCGGGGAGGAAGACGGCAACGGCCCCAAAAACACTTTCCTAAACACACGCACCGGCACTTTCCTCCAGGCCGCGGAGAAGCACTTCCGGGAGGGCCGACGCAGCAGGCGCCATCTTTGACGCGGGCAGGACCTGCGCTTCCGGCGTGGGGCCTTGGGAGGCTCAGGTTTGCAGGAAGCGGGGAAAGCAGCCGGCCGTGGGGCTTAGTGCAAGGGCTTGCCCTGGAGACCGACGCCCTAGGCTCCTGGCTGGAGCGGCCCTGAGCGAATACGGGTGGAAGGAGGCAGCTGAGTGGGCCCGCCCTGTGCTATGGGGAAGGCTGGCGTTTAGGGACAGGAAAGCGGAACTGCTGCAGCTGTGATTTTGTGCATGTGGTCAGGGGCGCAGTGGGCACTCGGCAGACGCTGGGTGAAGGAGGGCTTGCGTTTTCCGTTGGCTGAGTCCACCAGAGTCCTGTAATCTTCCTCCTGACCCCACTTTGGGCTTAGAGCAGCGTCTCACTTTAAGCATCACTTCTATTAGTTGCACAAGGTCTGTTTTTGGGGGTTGTATGTTTTCTTTTTAATCTTTGAAGAGGTATAATCCGCGACCTGTGCTTACCGTTTTAGACTTGGATTTTCATAAGTAATTCTTGAGTTAAATAAGCCTTCGGTACAAACTAAGTAGCACTTAACTTTATTATTATTATTATTATTATTATTATTATTATTATTTTGCTTTTTTGAGTCACACCCGGCAATGCCCAGGGGTTACTCCTGGCTCAGCACTCAGGAATTACTCCTGGCGGTGCTTGAGGGACCATATGGGATGCCGGGGATCGAACCTGGGCCGGCACAGGCTGGCCGCGTGCAAGGCAAACACCCTACCCACTGGACTATCGCTCCGGCCCCAGCACTGAACTTTTTCTTTTTTTTTTCTTTTTTGGGTCACACCCGGCAATGCTCAGGGGTTACTCCTGGCCCTGCACTCAGGAATAACGCCTGGCGGTGTTCGGGTACCATATGGGATGCTGGGGATAGAACCCAAGGCAAATGCCTACCCGCTGGGCTATCGCCGGCCCCAGCACTTAACATTTTTTATCTTTAAAAATCATATAAACGCTAATTTCCTTTATCTACAGACTCATCCCTCTACTCACTACTATCCAACATTTTGGTGGTAACAAAGCAACTTTTTTTTTTTTTGCTTTTTTTAGGTCATACCCGGCCATGCTCAGGGGTTATTCCTGGCTCTGCACTCAGGAATTACTCCTGGCGGTGCTCGGGGACCATATGTGATGCCGGGGATCGAACCCGGGCCGGCACAGGCCGGCCGCATCAAGGCAAACGCCCTACCCGCTGGGCTATCGCTCCAGACATGGGGCAGAGCTGCTACTGGCTCTCCCTGTGACCAGCCGCTCACGAGGCGCCCAGGAGGGATAGTGGGTTCTAACCCTGGCCCACCACCCCAGCAGAGCCTCACAACAAACCAGACGACCCCCCACTCCATGAGGGGCCTCCATTTTCCACATCCGGACTTCTCTCTCTTCAGAACTCCACCCAGCAGACCAGCCTATCAGTGCCCGGCTCGTGCTGCCACTTGGCCGCGCGCGATTCATCAATAAATGCCGGACTTAGAGATGCCTATAAGAGTATGCTACCTGCACGGCAGAGCCTGGCAAGCTACCCGTGTTGTATTTGATATGCCAAATACCAGTAACAATTATAGACCTCATTCCGGAATGGATTGAGGCTCTTTATGTTCCTGGAGCAAGCAGATGCCTTGGGCTCTACTAGCATGAGACAGGACATATGGAGATGTTACTGGGGCCCACTCGAGGCAAATCGATGATGAGCGAGAAGACAGTGATACAGTGATACAGTGATCCCCTTCTAGGGCTCCCCAGATATTCGCTTACATTTGTTTGTGACATAACATCTATGGACCACAGATTAGAGTGAGTGATGCTATAGGCTCATTTCAGGTCTGAAGAAAAAAAAAAAAGAAAAAAAAATCATGTGGTCCATCTTGATCAGGCACCCAGGAAGAGAGTGTTGGATGATAGGACACAGGTGTGGCCTCCAGACTAAACTAGGCTCTTGCTCACTATTGTGCTGTGGGCCCCAAGTAGCTAACACTTGCCCAATTCCTACTGTCACGTCTGGTATTCCTCACTGTACATAAAGAATTATACTTAGTCTTTGTGACGAATCCAGAATGAAGATGATGTCGTCTCAGTTTTACAGAGGTATCTCTGGTACAGAGTGAAATGGTTTAGGCAAGACTTACTCTGGATGCCTGCTTTTTGGCCAGTTTCTTGTAATTCCAGAACCCACTTGATCCCGGCGGCGAGGATCTGAGGCAGATGGCGTTTAGGCAGATAGAGTATGGTTGGTACACAGATGGCACTTAGAGTATGATTGGTATACAGATGGCGCTTAGGCAGATAGAGTGTGGTTGGTATACAGATGGCGCTTAGGCAGTAGAGTATGGTTGGTATACAGATGGCGCTTAGGCAGATAGAGTGTGGTTGGTATGCAGATGGCGCTTAGGCAGATAGAGTATGGTTGGTATGCAGATGGCGCTTAGGCAGTAGAGTATGGTTGGTATACAGATGGCGCTTAGGCAGATAGAGTGTGGTTGGTATGCAGATGGCACTTAGAGCAGAGTATGGTTGGTATGCAGATGGCGCTTAGGCAGATAGAGTATGGTTGGTATGCAGATGGCGCTTAGACGGTAGAGTATGGTTGGTATACAGATGGGCGCTTAGGCAGATAGAGTATGGTTGGTATACAGATGGCGCTTAGGCAGATAGAGTATGGTTGGTATGCAGATGGTGCTTAGGCAGATAGAGTATGGTTGGTATGCAGATGGCGCTTAGGCAGATAGAGTATGGTTGGTATGCAGATGGTGCTTAGGCAGATAGAGTATGGTTGGTATGCAGATGGCGCTTAGGCAGTAGAGTATGGTTGGTATGCAGATGGCGCTTAGGCAGATAGAGTATGGTTGGTATACAGATGGTGCTTAGGCAGATAGAGTATGGTTGGTATGCAGATGGCGCTTAGACGGTAGAGTATGGTTGGTATACAGATGGTGCTTAGGCAGATAGAGTATGGTTGGTATGCAGATGGCACTTAGACAGATAGAGTATGGTTGGTATGCAGGCGGCGCTTAGACAGATAGAGTATGGTTGGTATGCAGGCGGCGCTTAGACAGATAGAGTATGGTTGGTATACAGGCGGCGCTTAGGCAGATAGAGTATGGTTGGTACACAGATGGCACTTAGACAGAGTATGATTGGTATACAGATGGCGCTTAGGCAGATAGAGTGTGGTTGGTATACAGATGGCGCTTAGGCAGATAGAGTATGGTTGGTACACAGATGGCACTTAGACAGATAGAGTATGGTTGGTATGCAGGCGGCGCTTAGACAGAGTATGGTTGGTATGCAGGCGGCGCTTAGGCAGATAGAGTATGGTTGGTATGCAGATGGCGCTTAGGCAGATAGAGTATGGTTGGTATACAGATGGCACTTAGGCGGTAGAGTATGGTTGGTATGCAGATGGCGCTTAGACGGTAGAGTATGGCTGGTATGCAGATGGTGCTTAGGCAGATAGAGTATGGTTGGTATACAGATGGCGTTTAGGCAGATAGAGTATGGTTGGTACACAGATGGCACTTAGACAGATAGAGTATGGTTGGTATGCAGGCGGCGCTTAGACAGATAGAGTATGGTTTGGTATGCAGGCGGCGCTTAGGCAGATAGAGTATGGTTGGTATGCAGATGGCGCTTAGACAGATAGAGTATGGTTGGTATGCAGGCGGCGCTTAGACAGAGTATGGTTGTATACAGATGGCGCTTAGTCAGATAGAGTATGGTTGGTATACAGATGGCACTTAGGCGGTAGAGTATGGTTGGTATGCAGATGGCACTTAGAAAATAGAGTATGGTTGGTATACAGATGGCACTTAGAGTATGGTTGGTATGCAGATGGGCGCTTAGATGATAGAGTATGGTTGGTATACAGATGGGCGCTTAGACAGTAGAGTATGGTTGGTATGCAGGTGGTGCTTAGGCAGATAGAGTATGGTTGGTATGCAGATGGCGCTTAGGCAGATAGAGTATGGTTGGTATACAGATGGCACTTAGGCGGTAGAGTATGGTTGGTATGCAGATGGCGCTTAGACGGTAGAGTATGGTTGGTATGCAGGCGGGCGCTTAGGCAGATAGAGTATGGTTGGTATGCAGATGGCGCTTAGACAGATAGAGTATGGTTGGTATGCAGGCGGCGCTTAGACAGAGTATGGTTGGTATACAGATGGCGCTTAGTCAGATAGAGTATGGTTGGTATACAGATGGCACTTAGACGGTAGAGTATGGTTGGTATGCAGATGGCACTTAGAAAATAGAGTATGGTTGGTATACAGATGGCACTTAGAGTATGGTTGGTATGCAGATGGCACTTAGATGATAGAGTATGGTTGGTATACAGATGGCGCTTAGACAGTAGAGTATGGTTGGTATGCAGGTGGTGCTTAGGCAGATAGAGTATGGTTGGTATGCAGATGGCGCTTAGGCAGATAGAGTATGATTGGTATGCAGATGGCGCTTAGACAGTAGAGTATGGTTGGTATACAGATGGCGCTTAGACAGTAGAGTATGGTTGGTATGCAGATGGCGCTTAGGCAGATAGAGTATGGTTGGTATGCAGATGGCGCTTAGGCAGATAGAGTATGGTTGGTATACAGATGGCGCTTAGGCAGATAGAGTATGGTTGGTATGCAGATGGCGCTTAGGCAGATAGAGTATGGTTGGTATACAGATGGCGCTTAGGCAGATAGAGTATGGTTGGTATACAGATGGTGCTTAGGCAGATAGAGTATGGTTGGTATGCAGATGGCGCTTAGGCAGATAGAGTATGATTGGTATGCAGATGGCACTTAGATGAAGAGTATGGTTGGTATACAGATGGGCGCTTGGACAGTAGAGTATGGTTGGTATACAGATGGTGCTTAGACAGTAGAGTATGGTTGGTATACAGATCGCGCTTAGGCAGATAGAGTATGGTTGGTATACAGATCGCGCTTAGGCAGATAGAGTATGGTTGGTATGCAGATGGCACTTAGACAGGCAGAGTATGGTTGGTATGCAGATGGTGCTTAGTAGAGTATGGTTGGTATACAGATGGCGCTTAGGCAGATAGTCTGTATGTTTGGCACCTGCAGTTCAGAGCAAGAACAGGACCCAGGAGAAGAAATAGACCAAGAACACTTTCTCCTTCACGATTTTGCCTAGAAGCAAGGTAATTGGAACACCCATGCTTCCTAAGGGAGAAATAAGTACCAAGCTGTACATTTTGCTTGACTGAGAAACAGGGTTTGAATGAGTGTACTCCATATGCATGATGTTTTACAACTAACAAAGGTGGTGCCTTCCTTTCTCATAAAGGGATAGCATGGGCCGGAGAGATAGCACAGCGGGAGGGCATTTGCCTTGCACGATGTGACCCAGGTTCGATCCCTGGCATCCCATAAGATCCCCGAGCACTGCGGGAGTAATTCCCTCAGTGCACTATCTGGCACTAGCTTGGTGGATTTCACTCAGTCAAGCCCAGAGTAAGGAAAGAACAAAGCAACGAGGACTCAGTCATCGTCATTTGTACAAAACGTCCTAGTGCAAGAAGAAAGTCCGTGGAGCGAATCCTTGTTAGCACGAGAATGTCGGCTTTTAAGCCTCCAAAGTTGCGTAATGAATCCTAATAAGCTGCACACATAGCTGTGCTGTCTTAGGCTTGCTATTAAAACACAAACTCAAACCTGCTCGGGACCCCAGTCCCAGTAAAGAGAACTACCCCTAGAGGGCCGGAGTCACAGGACAGGGGGTGGAGCACTTGTCATGTGCGGCCCACTCTCCTGTGATCCCAAGGTCCAGAGTCAGGTTAAGCCCTGAGCACTGCAGGGTGTGGCCCCCAAACAAACAAAACAAAAAAAGAGGCCAAATGCCTAGATAGAAAAATAACCAGATAATACCCATAAGACCCTACTGACAAGAACTGAGCACTTTGCATATAATAAATGAGCTGTCTTATGAAGAGATTCTGTAATTATTGTCATTATTATTATTATTATTTTGCTTTTTTTTGGGTTGCACCTGGTGATGCTCCAGGGTTACTCCTGGCTCTGCTCTCAGGAATTACTCCTGGCGGTGCTCGGGGGACCCTATGGGATGTCAGGGATCGAACCCGGCTCGGCAAGGCAGATGCTCTACCCACCATGCTATTGCTCGTGCTGAGGTTTAGCGATTAAGAGATCAGATAGTTTATAGAGTCCGTGGAGTTTGAGCTGCTGTAAGTACTGTCTCAGTCTTTGGTTGCGGGGCTTTGGGTAGTGCTTAGTTTCTCTGTACTTCAACTTTCTCAGGCGCAAAATGACAAGCAGGGGGCTGGGGATGGTTTAGTGGGAAGGTGTTTGCCTTGCACGCAGCAGGTCTGGTGTCCGGTGGTGGTCAGATACTCCTATGGTGACCAAGCTCACTGGGAGCGATCTCGGAGCACAGAACTAGGAGTGATCTCTGAGCACAGAAGCAGGAGTGATCCCTGAACATGGAACCAGGAGTGATTCCTGAGCACAGAGCCAGGAATGATTCCTGAGCACAGAGCCAGGAGTGATTCCTGAACACAGAACCAGGAGTGATCCCTGAGCACAGAGCCAGGAGTGATCCCTGAACACGGAACCAGGAGTGATTCCTGAGCACAGAGCCAGGAGTGATCCCTGAGCACGGAACCAGGAGTGATCCCTGAGCACAGAGCCAGGAGTGATCCCTGAGCACAGAGCCAGGAGTGATCCCTGAACACGGAACCAGGAGTGATCCCTGAGCACAGAGCCAGGAGTGATCCCTGAACACGGAGCCAGGAGTGATTCCTGAGCACAGAGCCAGGAGTGATTCCTGAGCACAGAACCAGGAGTGATCCCTGAGCACAGAGCCAGGAATGATTCCTGAACACGGAACCAGAAGTGATCCCTGAGCACAGAGCCAGGAGTGATCCCTGAGCACAGAACCAGGAGTGATTCCTGAGCACAGAGCCAGGAGTGATCCTAGCACGGAGCCAGGAGTGATTCCTGAGCACAGAGCCAGGAGGTGATCCCTGAGCACGGAACCAGGAGTGATTCCTGAGCATGGAGCCAGGGAGTGATTCCTGAGCACAGAGCCAGGAGTGATCCCTGAGCATGGAACCAGAAGTGATCCCTGAGCACAGAGCCAGGAGTGAGCCCTGAGCACAGAGCCAGGAGTGAATCCCTGAGCACAGAACCAGGAGTGATCCCTGCACAGAACCAGGAGTGATCCCTGAGCACAGAACCAGGTGTGATTCCTGAACAGAACTAGGTGTGGCCCCAAAGTAAAATACAAAACAATAATTTCTCATAGCATTTTTTGTTAGCTCAGATGAGCTAAGAACTTCAAGAAATGATGGTTCAAATCTCATTTTTCCCTAACTACACAGAGAGAAGAGAAGCAACAGCAGATGACTTCAAAACCTTGAAAGCTATGCACATTTTTATAATTCCAATAAGTATCATGTCAGAGTGCAGGGAACCTTGCTACATTACGAGTGTCTGTTATTGTTGGAAGCCTTTCCTCCACCCTCGTTAATATATTTCCGAACTGTATTATGTGCCACCTTGGAAATGGATCTGAGGATTTGTTGATTACCTCCCATTTACCAGGATTAGGCCAAATTATATTTAACTGTGACTGACATGTAAAATATCTGAGGTTGGCTATGCCTGAGAACGATTGCTATGAAAATCACAGTGTTTTATTTCTTTTAAGTAATGAGTTTTATGTGGTACGTTACCCTTTGGTTAGCATATGAATAAGACAACACCCAGCTGAGGTTCTTTCGATCGGAATCTTGCTTTCTTTAATATAAATTTAGGGGGCGGAGCGATAGCCCAGCCGGTAGGGCGTTGCCTTGCAGCGGCAGGCCTGTGCCGGCCTGGGTTCGATCCCTGGCATCCCATATGGTCCCCGAGCATCACCGGGTGTGACCCAAAAAGCAAAAAAAAAAAAAAAGAGTTCTGGGGTCAGTGTGATACAGTTTAGGAAGTTTAGTGCAGAGCTTCCCCACTTTATTTGGCCTCGTCCCCCTGTTCAGACACGAAGTCACCTAGTGCCTGCCTGGAAATCCGCTTGCTTGCTTGCTTTTCAGGTCCACCCAGCGATGTCAGGGGTTACTCCTGGCTCTGCACTCAGGAATTACTCCTGGCTGTGCTCAGAAGACCACATGGGATGCCGGGGACTGAACCCAGGTCACTGTGTGCAAGGCAAGCGCTCTCCCCGCTGTGCTACCACTCCCTGCTCCCAATCTTTCTCTGAGTGAGCAAACAGAAGGTGCCGGAGTTGCAGCTGAGGCGGCGGCTGTCCCCTAGACCATTCCAGCAGTGCTGGGCCCCAGAAGAGACGCGGAAGGGCCGTCTCACCACTGGGGGGGAGGGTCCCAGCGCAGAGCTAGCAGGCTCTTGCTCTGACAGTGTGCTGTGTGGTCAGAGTTCCCAAGAGAGCAGCTCTGGGACTCCGGTGTGTGTTTCCTTTAGGCCTTCCCAGGACTGGCGGCTCTGTGAACAGTGAGCTCATACACTCTTCAGTGCAAGGAGCCGCCAGTTCAGCGGTGCTTCCCTCTGACCTTGCAGGGCGGTGCTCTGTATCTCACAAGCAACGGCTCAAGGGATCAGACTCAGAACAGATCCCAGGAGGAAGTATTCCTGACTCAGCACAGCGTCTTAAAAGACACACACATACACATACACACACGCTCACACACACACACACACACACACACACACACACACACACGTGAAGCAGGAAAATTAATCATTTTCTGAAATGAGTTTTTTGAGGGGCCTCACAGCCGGCTCTGCTTAGGACTTACTGCTTTTCTTTTTTGGTCTTTTTTAGGGCCACACCTGGCGATGCTCAGCTGATGCTCCTGGCTCTGCTCTCAGGATTTATTCCTGGCGGTACGAGAGGGGACCATGCGGGATGCCGAGGATCAAACTGGGTGCAAGGCAAATACCCTCCCTGCTGTGCTATCACTCCAGCCCGCAGGGCTACCCCCTATCTCTGCACTCACAGATCACTTCTGGAGGGCTTGGGGCTTGGAGACCATGTGGGGACTGGGGATTAAACATGGGACAGCCTCGTGCAAGAAAAGCACCCAATGTGCTGTCCTATCTCTCCAGACCTCCCTGAACCTTAGCTAAGAGAGTTAGCCAATTTTTCATAATGGATAGATTCTGAAGCTACACCTTGATGACTGGGCCATAACTTGGTGGGTTCTGGTCCAGTCAGTGCACACAGTGATGGCCTGATGGCCCCCTTCTGTGCCACGGACAGGCTGACCAGTGAGAGTCGGTAGCTCACAGTGATGGCCTCATGGCCCCCTTCTGTGCCACAGACAGGCTGACCAGTGAGAGTCGGTAGCTCACAGTGATGGCCTGATGGCCCTTCTTAACCAGGGCCAGGCTGACCAGGTGAGAGTTGGTAGCTCACAGTGATGGCCTGATGGCCCTTCTTAACCAGGGCCAGGCTGACCAGGTGAGTCGGTAGCTCACAGTGATGGCCTGATGGCCCCTTCTTAACCAGGGCCAGGCTGACCGGGTGAGCGTCGGTAGCTCACAGTGATGGCCTGATGGCCCCTTCTTAACCAGGGCCAGGCTGACCGGGTGAGAGTCGGTAGCTCACAGTGATGGTCTGATGGCCCCTTCTTAACCAGGGCCAGGCTGACCGGGTGAGAGTCGGTAGCTCACAGTGATGGCCTGATGGCCCCTTCTTAACCAGGGCCAGGCTGACCGGGTGAGAGTCGGTAACTCACAGTGATGGCCTGATGGCCCCTTCTTAACCAGGGCCAGGCTGACCAGGTGAGAGTCGGTAGCTCACAGTGATGGCCTGATGGCCCCTTCTTAACCAGGGCCAGGCTGACCGGGTGAGAGTCGGTAGCTCACAGTGATGGCCTGATAGCCCCTTCTTAACCAGGGCCAGGCTGACCGGGTGGCGTCGGTAGCTCACAGTGATGGCCTGATGGCCCCTTCTTAACCAGGGCCAGGCTGACCGGGTGAGAGTCGGTAGCTCACAGTGATGGCCTGATGGCCTTCTTAACCAGGGCCAGGCTGACCGGGTGAGAGTCGGTAGCTCACAGTGATGGCCTGATGGCCCCTTCTTAACCAAGGGCCAGGCTGACCAGGTGAGAGTCGGTAGCTCACAGTGATGGCCTCATGGCCCCTTCTTAACCAGGGCCAGGCTGACCGGGTGAGAGTCGGTAGCTCACAGTGATGGCCTCATGGCCCCTTCTTAACCAGGGCCAGGCTGACCAGTGAGAGTCGGTAGCTCACAGTGATGGCCTGATGGCCCTTCTTAACCAGGGCCAGGCTGACCGGTGAGCAGCACTCCGAGGCGGGGCTCGCGGCGCCTGATTTACCGTAGACCGGCCTTTGTGACTGCAGTCCCTGCCGGCCACGCTCAGCCTTCTGCCGTGTTGCTTGGGCACCACTGTGCTTATTTCTATGTTGCTTTGTAAGTAAGTAGTTTCTTGTGTTATTTCATGTGTGTTTTTTCCGACAATCTGAACTTTGATAGCGGGATTTTAGATACCCTGACACTTGTTTTTAGTAAATAGCAGCAGGTTGGCAGGTGCCAGCTGCTCCGGAATGGCAGTGCTTCCACCAGGCTCCCGCGACGCCTGTAGTTTCTGCCCGCTGGGCTCTTTTCAGTGAGCCAATGTTTGCTTTTTGTGAAAGCAGATCACCTCTAAGGGTCAGGAGCTAGCTGCTGATCAGGAGGGTGAGGGGATGCTCAGGCCTCGTTTCTCTTGTTACCGTGGCGGGGCCCTCCTGGCTCCCTTCTTTGTGCCAGTAATACGAGATGTAAGCCACACCCGACGTCTCTGGGCTAATTTGGGGGCACTTCATTTTAAAATACTCCGGCATCGGGGCAGGGGAGGAGTATGAGCCATTTTCTTTTTCTTCAAACATTTTGGCCCACTTGACCCGGTCTCTTCTTCATGAATATGGGGACGAACTGGTCTGAATCAGCCACTATTATGTATACACCAGGTTATTTTCATTCATGGCACGGTGCAGCGGTGCAGCGCTCTGCCTAACACTTATCTTGTATTTTGTAACTTGGTATGATAATTTTCCAGGAAAGACTCTTACATTAAAAAAAATTCTCCTTTATATTTTAATTGGATGCCCTTGGGCTACACTTGCCAGTGACTGGACGTAGGGAGATGTTACTGGTGCCGGCTAGAGCAAATCTATGAACAACGGGAAGACAGTGATACAGTGCTATTGAAAATGTTCCTTCTAAAAATGACAGTTTAAAATTATTTGTAATTAGTGCTTCGTCACGTAGGCTTTCTGTTCACCATGTGTGTGACAACCTTGCTAAATATCCTTATTGTTTGTAAATACTTCAAAGCCGCAAAATTAAAGCAAGTCACTTAGCTGCAAACCCGAATCTCACTAATCACAACCTTTAATGGCTTGACTAGAGTTATGGTGCTCAGGGCCCTTAGCCTAATTGAAGGTTCTGCTGCTGGCTGAATTTCAGAGGTCTCATTCTTTCTCCCCTTTCCTCTTTTCTTTGCAAATTCGTGAATGTTTACTGGTCTGTGACCACAAACATAGTTCTCTCATTATGAAATACCCATACTCCTCTGGTGCTGTGTGGGAAACTCTTATTAACTGCACTGAAAGGTTGCCTTTCCCAGGAAGGCCTCCTGACTTCCCTTCCGCAGGAATCAATGTACCTCTGACTCACCCTTAACTGTCACTGGCCGTGTACAAACCAAACTCTGCATTTACACTGGGTGTAAGGCTGCCTCATGCGCCTGGTGCCTCCTATTCCCACGAAGTGGCAAATTGTGTGATTTTATCCTTTCTTATTCGCCTCATAGTATTCCCTGGCATCAAAATACCACAACTTCTTGATCTTTTCATTAGTTGTTGGAAGTTTGGTTGCTTGCGTATCCTGGCAGCTGTAGTGAATGTAGGTGTGCGCCATATTTCTGAATTATTGTTTTTTGTTTGGGGACTAGCTGCCAAGAAAGGATACCACCGAGTCATTTCGTATCTCTAACTTTCTGATTTTTAATTTTATTAATTTTTTTTCTGTTGATTGAAATCTGTGATTTACAATACTGTTGTCAACGGTTTCTCATGCAAATAATTCCTACGCCACCCCAGCACCAGTTTGCACCCCAGCGCAAGCATTCCAACCCCTTCCCTTTCAGCCTACCCTGACTCACCCCAGCGCAAGCATTCCAACACCCTTCCCTTTCAGCCTACCCTGATCACTCCCAGCCCAAGCATCCCAACACCCTTCCCTTTCAGCCTACCCTGATCACTCCCAGCCCAAGCATTCCAACACCCTACCCTTTCAGCCTACCCTGACTCACCCCCCCAGCCCAAGCATTCCAACACCCTTCTCTTTTAGCCTACCCTGACTCACTCCCAGCGCAAGCATTCCAGCACCCTTCCTTTTCAGCCTACCTGATCATTCCCAGCGCAAACATTCCAACACCCTTCCCTTTCAGCCTACCCTGATCACTCCCAGGCGCAAGCATCCCAACACCCTTCCCTTTCAGCCTACCCTGACTCAGTTGTGTAGACCCGTTGTTCTTGCCTCTAACCCTTGGTTGCTCCCTTCCTGCATCTCTTTAGGCCCACATCCGAGTGCTCACCTCTGAGTCCATGCACTTGATGCAGCGTTTGCTCCGTCTGGTGGATGGGCAGCGCCCCACCGTGTGTGTGGACGCCACAGCTTCCACATTCACCCAGAGCTGGGCGCCTGCAGTTTCCGTGTCTTGCCTCCTGTCCTAGGTGTAGCTGTGAACAAGGTCTACACGTAGCCTTTCAAATCCTTGTTTTTGTGTCCGAGGATAGATTCTAAAAGAGGCATCACTGGGTCAGGTGGGAGTCCTAGCCTTACTTTTAAAAGAAATCTCCATCATAGTACTTTGCAGAGTGGCGGCCTATGCGACAGCCTCGCCAACAGTCATTCCTAAGCGTTATCATGCATGGTGTTGTCACAATGGGAGATGATATTGTGCTGCTTTGACTTGTGGTTCCTCAGCCAGAAGTTCCTCAGTCAGGTGTGCCCTTTCCCCTGTGCTCCAGCCTGCTCTGCCTGTGGCTGTCTGTGTCTCCTTAGCCGTGTCCCTACAGCAGTCTGTGTCTCCTCAGCCTGTCCCTACAGCCGTCTGTGTCTCCTCAGCCGTGTCCCTATAGCCGTCTGTCTCCTCAACCGTGTCCCTACAGCCGTCTGTGTCTCCTCAGCCTGTCCCTACAGCCGTCGGTGTCTCCTCAGCCTGTCCCTACAGCCGTCTGTGTCTCCTGAGCCGTGTCCCTACAGCCGTCTGTGTCTCCTGAGCCTGTCCCTACAGCCGTCTGTGTCTCCTCAGCCTGTCCCTACTGCCGTCTGTGTCTCCTGAGCCATGTCCCTACAGCCGTCGGTTGTCTCCTCAGCCTGTCCCTACAGCCGTCTGTGTCTCCTCAGCCTGTCCCTACAGCCGTCTGTGTCTCCTGAGCCGTGTCCCTATAGCCATCTGTGTCTCCTCAGCCTGTCCCTACAGCCGTCTGTGTCTCCTCAGTTGTGTCCCTACAGCCGTCTGTGTCTCCTCAGCTGTGTCCCAACAGCCGTCTGTATCTCCTTAACCATTTCCCTACAGCTGTCGGTGTCTCCTCAGCTGTGTCCCTACAGCCGTCTGTGTCTCCTCAGCCGTGTCCCTACAGCCGTCTGTGTCTCCTAAGCCGTGTCCCTACAGCCGTCTGTGTCTCCTCAGCCGTGTCCCCACAGCCGTCTGTGTCTCCTCAACCGTGTCCCTACAGCTGTCGGTGTCTCCTCAGCCGTGTCCCTACAGCCGTCTGTGTCTCCTCAGCCATGTTCCTACAGCCGTCTGTGTCTCCTCAGCCTGTCCCGACGTCGGTGTCTCCTCAGCCGTGTTCCTACAGCCATCTGTGTCTCCTCAGCCATGTCCCTACAGCCGTCAGTGTCTCCTCAGCCTGTCCCTACAGCCATCTGTGTCTCCTCAGATGTGTCCCTACAGCCCTCTCTGTCTCCTCAGACATCCCTACAGCCGTCAGTGTCTCCTCAGCCTGTCCCTACAGCGGTTCGGTGTCTCCTCAGCCTGTCCCTACAGCTGTCTGGGTCTCCCTCAGCCTGTCCCTACAGCCGTCAGTGTCTCCTGAGCTGTGTCCCTACAGCCGTCAGTGTTTCCTGAGCCGTGTCCCTACAGCTGTCTGTGTCTCCTGAGCCGTGTCCCTACAGCCGTCTGTGTCTCCTCAGCCTGTCCCTACAGCGATCGGTGTCTCCTCAGCCTGTCCCTACAGCTGTCTGTGTCTCCTCAGCCTGTCCCTACAGCCATCTGTGTCTCCTCAGTCGTGTCCCTACAGCCGTCTGTGTCTCCTCAGCCGTGTCCCCACAGCTGTCTGTGTCTCCTCAACCGTGTCCCTACAGCTGTCGGTGTCTCTTCAGCCGTGTCCCTACAGCTGTCTGTGTCTCCTCAGCCGTGTCCCTACAGCGGTCTGTGTCTCCTAAGCCGTGTCCCTACAGCCATCGGTGTCTCCTCAACCATGTCCCTACAGCTGTCGGTGTCTTCTCAGCCATGTCCCTACAGCCGTCTTATCTCCTCAGCCGTGTCCTACAGCCGTCGGTATCTCCTCAGCCGTGTCCCCTACAGCCGTCGGTATCTCCTCAGCCTGTCCCTACAGCCGTCGGTGTCTCCTCATCCTGTCCCTACAGCCGTCTGTGTCTCCTCAGCCGTGTCCCTACAGCCGTCTGTGTCTCCCAGCCGTGTCCCTACAGCCGTCTGTGTCTCCCAGCCGTGTCCCTATAGCCGTCTGTGTCTCCTTAGCCGTGTCCCCACAGCTGTCTGTGTCTCCTTAGCCGTGTCCCCACAGCCGTCTGTGTCTCCTCAGTTGTGTCCCTACAGCCGTCTGTGTCTCCTCAGCTGTGTCCCTACAGCCGTCTGTGTCTCCTCAGCCTGTCCCTACAGCTGTCGGTGTCTCCTCAGCCTGTCCCTACAACCGTCGGTGTCTCCTCAGCCGTGTCCCTACAGCCGTCTGTGTCTCCTCAGCCATGTCCCTCATGTCCCTACAGTCGTCTGTCTCCTCAGCTGTGTCCCTACATCTGTGTCTCCTCAGCCTGTCCCTACAGCCGTCTGTGTCTCCTCAGCATGTCCCTACAGCCGTTGGTATCTCCTCAGCCTGTCCCTACAGCTGTCGGTGTCTCCTCAGCCTGTCCCTACAGCCGTCTGTGTCTCCTCAGCCTGTCCCTACAGCCGTTGGTGTCTCCTCAGCCGTGTCCCTACAGCCGTCGGTGTCTCCTCAGCCGTGTCCCTACAGCCATCTGTGTCTCCTCAGCCTGTCCCTACAGCTGTCTGTGTCTCCTCAGCTGTGTCCTACAGCCGTCTGTGTCTCCTCAGCCGTGTCCCTACAGCCGTCTGTGTCTCCTCAGCCTGTCCGTACAGCTGTCGGTGTCTCCTCAGCCGTGTCCCTACAACCGTCTGTGTCTCCTCAGCCGTGTCCCTACAGCCGTCTGTGTCTCCTCAGCCTGTCCGTACAGCTGTCGGTGTCTCCTCAGCTGTGTCCCTACAGCCGTCTGTCTCCTCAGACGTGTCCCTACAGCCGTCTGTGTCTCCTCAGCCATGTCTCCACAGCCGTCTGTGTCTCCTCAGCCTGTCCCTACAGCTGTCTGTGTCTCCTCAGCTGTGTCCCTTTTATCCCCTCCCCATTTCTGGAGGGGCTGATGGATTTTTTCTTGTTAATTTTGTAAGTAGATTACAAATCTTAGATATTAGTCCTT
The DNA here is from genome assembly GCA_021461705.1 of Cryptotis parvus. Taxonomy (NCBI): domain Eukaryota; kingdom Metazoa; phylum Chordata; class Mammalia; order Eulipotyphla; family Soricidae; genus Cryptotis; species Cryptotis parvus. The sequence continues at coordinate 39,859 of JAJIBD010007615.1, read as the reverse complement.
TATCCAAGGATATGTTTCCATGGATATGTTTTGTGTGCAAATTTTTTTCCCGACTTTGGAGTCTGTCTTTTTAATTTAGGTATAGTTTCTTCAGATTTAAAATAAATTTAAACAGTGCCTTGATCTGACTTTGCAGAACTTTGCCGAGCTTCCAACATGATATGCAATTATCTGACATTAATATGTGAAGACTCCATTTAAATTTGTCAAATTTTTTATGTGGCAAAAGGACTTGCCCATGAAAGATCAAGTTTTCTTGATGGACATTTCGCATACTTCTAAACAAAAGGGATAGGAAATTCAGACAGTACTTTAACCTGCAGTTGTACCCATTTGTTACTTATTAGTTTAAAGTTTGATTGTAAGAGATAAGAAAATACTGCTTCTAAAGTAATGGAATTTGATGAGTTTTCGTAGGTTAATTAGTGTGCTTTGTGAGGCGAGAACTGAATCACAGACAGTAAAACTCTTTAAAAAACATGAAGTGATGGATTATCATCCTTGTTTTCATCTCAAAATACATAGATTCATCTTTTTTGTAACTTGCCTGAGAAATGACAGAATGCTTTCCTATAATTAATTATTTTGGCAGTTTTCTCCAAAATTATAAATGTGAGTCGTGCATATAAATCATTTAGTACAAAACAGTAAACTAGATAGCTAGGTGAGAGGTAACTTACTGCTACCAAATTATAGTATTCGTTCATTCAAAATGTCTTTTTCTCCTCAGAAAGACTCATTATTGGCTTGTGCTCATGCTGGGAGCTGGGAAATAAAGCGAAGGAGGTGCCCGGCACTGAGACCCACCTCCAGGCTGCCCCTTGCCTGAGCCACGCTGGTTTAAGAAGGACACTGCTGGGGGCCTGAGGCGCTAATGCCCGAGCCCTTTCACCTGTGGTGCCCTTTCCCGGCCAGGAGATGGGCGAAGAGAGGGAAACAAGTGGTCTCTTTGAACAGCAAATACCTAATCTCCTAGTCGTGCTCTGCCAAGATCCAATTATCTCTCACATTTCTTAGCAGTTTTTACAAGCTGCTTGTGTATTCATGTAGAATTTTTAAAAGTGAATAGAAAAACCCACTCCAGTGAAATAAAGTTGCAGTTCAGATCATTCAAAATGCCTAAATAGCATAATAGTAAGGGGAAAGAAAAATAACAAACCACCATGTAAAGCCTAATTCAGCTTCGTATATGGGGAAGGAACGCTTGTATACTGTCCGGCTTAGTTTGCCAAATGCTTGTTAAAATTAATTATCAGACATCAGCTTTCTCTCTCTCAAGTAGGGCCTGCCGAAAATATGCTTGGCGTGGAGAAATGCAAATTGGCTTGTGAGGCAATTTTATACTCTGGGGATAGATTTTTTTTCTCATTTCACATCACTTCACGGAAAGGTTCATTATTATTTGTAAAGCAGACAAGCCCAAAGCCAATCCGTTTCCATCCTCATTGTCACTTTCTGCATTCCAAATACTACTAAATTCCCAAATGAGCAGCCTAATTCCTTCCTTATAGAGCCATAGAACTTGCTTCAGGTATTACTTGCTTAGCCTACAGCAATTTATTCAAAATAATTTGTATTCTCTAGGAAAAACTTTAAAACATCTTGGTTTTTATGTGGCATGACTTTGGTGGGAGAGGCAGGCTTTGTGTCTTGTTTAACGTGGCATGACTTTGGTGGTAGAGGCAGGCTTTGTGTCTTGCTTAACGTGGTGTGACTTTGGTGGTAGAGGCAGGCTTTGTGTCTTGCTTAACGTGGTGTGACTTTGGTGGTAGAGGCAGGCTTTGTGTCTTGGCATGACTTTGGTGGGAGAGGCAGGCTTTGTGAATTGTTTAACGTGGCATGAATTTGGTGGGAGAGGCAGGCTTTGTGTCTTGCTTAACGTGGCATGACTTTGGTGGGAGAGGCAGGCTTTGTGTCTTGTTTAATGTGGCATGACTTTGGTGGTAGAGACAGGCTTTGTGTCTTGTTTAACGTGGTGTGACTTTTGGTGGGAGAGGCAGGCTTTGTGTCTTGTTTAACGTGGCATGACTTTGGTGGGAGAGAGGTCGGCGTTGTGTATTGTTTGGCAGCGCTGATTTTTCTCTTTGAGCATCTTCTAGTAATGGGGACAACTGAAATACTTCAGAATGCTTGCTATGAAACGATTATTTCTTATTTTACATGTTAAAAATGAGATCCTCAAAGTGTTATTTTTCGAGTGAATTGGACCAACTCAATAATTAAATAGTGCATTTAATGATATGCTGTAATATCCCAGTACTTTGTAATCAATCTTGACATTGCCTCCTAATTAAATAGTTTTAGAAATGAGATAAAGGTTGATTTTATTTTGGGGGATTCTTGAACCTTACCTGGCAATGCTTAGAACTTACTCCTGGCTCTGCACTCAGGCTGGTGGATCATCTGGGATACCAGAGATTGAACTCGGGTGGGCTGTGTGCCAGGCAAGCCCCTACCCTCTGTACTTTCACTCAAGCCCTGGAAAAGGGTTACCTTAGATCCAAACTCATAGCAGGATATATACCACCTTCCACAAAGCTGACTTCAGAACCGTGTCTAGCAAAGTGCTTCTTCTGGAGCAGCAGTTTGATTCAGCGTCTACATGATCTGGTCTTGGCTTCAGGCTTTGGAGGCTTCAACCAATCCATTGAAGACAGGAGCTTTTCTGTCCCAACATAAGAACTTCCTAATGGCTGCTGCGTCAAGGGGTGCCTGGAGGGGCTTCCTGAAAAAGTCTAATTCCTTTTGAGCTTTAGGAGTTAGTTGCCTTGGGCTATTCAAAGCAGGATCACCTTCAAGGGTGTGGAACAGGTTACTGAGCTCACAGTTAGGAATCCCAAGGGAGGGGCGCACCCAGTTGATATCTCCCAGCAGTTTTTGAAAATCATTCAAGGTTTTGAGCCTTTTTTTGACTAATGGAAATTTTTTTGAGGACGCACTGTAGTGCGGTCGAGAGCATAGCCCAAATATTCATATGGAGGCTGCATCTGGATTTTTTCCGTAGCTACTTGTAAACCAGCCTCGGGTAAAACTGTCATTACTTCATTATACAAATTTTGGAGATCTTTGGAATTATCACAGGCTAGCAAGATATCATCCATGTAGTGGATGATGTATGCATTGGGGAATTTAACACGAGTAGGTCTCAAAACTTTATCAACAAAGTGTTGACACATTGTTGGTGAGTTAGTCATTCCTTGTGGTAATACTGTCCATTGAAACCTACGTAAAGGACCTTTATGATTGATGGATGGAACTGAAAATGCAAACCTTTTACGATCATCTGGGTGGATAGGTATGTTGTAGAAGCAGTCTTTTAAGTCTATGATAATTAGTGGCCAATCTTTAGGAATGGCTGCTGGGGAGGGGAGCCCAGGTTGCAGGGCTCCCATGGGGATCATTGTGGAATTGACATTCCTTAAGTCAATCAGCAACCGCCATTTGCCTGATTTTTTCTGTATCACAAAAACTGGGGAATTCCATTCTGAAAACGATGGCTCTATATGTCCTAAATTCAACTGTTCTTCCACTAGATTTGTCAGCGCCTCTAACTTTTTGATATTGAGGGGCCACTGTGGTGTCCATATAGGTTTGTCAGATTTCCATTGAATACGGATAGGTGGTGGGCACTTAACCACAGCGGCCCCAATTAAAAAGAGTTACTCCCTGAGTTATGCTTATTAAGGGAGCTGGAACAGGTGTCCGATGGGGATTGGACGAGGTATGTGAATCACTGCTCCCCACTGCTCCAGCATGTCTCGGCCCCATAAGTTTAAAGGCATAGGGGCTATATAAGGCTGGACCATGGCTACGTTCCCTTCAGGGCCAATACATGGCAGCCATCTCGCACTCTGTCGGAGAAGAGAAGAGGAGATATTGCCTACCCTGCTCAGGCTATGGGACACTCTCTTTAGGGCCCAGTTAGAGGGCCAATACTTGTTGGAGATTATGGTCATGTCTGCCCCTGTATCCAACATGCCTTTGAATTTCCTTTTATAAATCTCGATGGGTATAATTGGCCGCTTGGCCTGCGAAATCCTGGTAGTGTACCCAACTAGATAGTTAGCAGGTGGCTGGTGGGCTTGGTTCTGTGCGGCTGTATAACCAACAATGAAGTTGGCAGAAGGGTTGGTACTGTTTAAGCCACCAGCTCTAGGGTGTTCGGACTGACTAGACGGATCCTCAAAAAATTATGAATAGTCTAGCAAGCGGTTCCCCTTTTTCAAAAGTCCATTTAGTTGGTACAGAGATTGACAGTACTATCTCTCCATGAGATTCAGGATCTAGAAGTCCGAAATGCACCTTAATTCCCTTAAATTTAAGCCAATCGCTCCCCTGAATTAAACCCATACTACCTGGGGAGCAGGTCCTTTTATCCCTGTATTTAGCATGTAAGGATCTTGACTTGGGTATATTGTGACAGTCTTAGGGCAGAGAATGTCAAGACTGCCATTGTCTGATGTGGTAGGCTGGAGAGTATTTATTGATTGCAATTCTGTGGGTTCTGATTTGGAGGATACTGGGCAGGTGGAATGAATGAGGGTGCCCCTGGATTCAGCTGGGCCTGGGGCTGGCCCCACCCAGTTTCCCGCATTCGAGGGAGGCATAGGTATCATTTGAGCCTGCAGAACTTGTGGAACCTGGGAGGGAGTCCATGTAATATTTCCCATAAAGGGATTATTAGGATGTTGCCCTGTATTGATAGTTTTAGGAGATGGGCAATCTCTACGGTTGTGCCCCTTCCCTCCACAGTTAAAGCAGGTTATCTGTCCAGATGAAGCCTGAGGCTGACTTCGTCTCCGAGACTGACAGTCTCTGGCCCAATGTTTTCCCTTCCTGCACCTTGGGCATGGTCCAGGTGGGGCCCTTCTAGGGGTGGGGTTGTGATTATTAGCATGGTTTTCCTGGTAATTGTTTATCCTTTGAGGATTATTGTTTCTCCCCCTGAAGCTGTTTGACATTTCACTCCTCTCCCAATCCTCATACTGTATGGGATAAGCCTCTATAGCATTCTGTGTCCCATGGGAGGCCCAACCAACATTTCTACAGGCCTTTAGATATCCCATGAGGTCTTCCTTTTCCTTAATACTATATAGTATTGCTCGACAGTTTTGATTAGCATTCTCATATGCTAAGGTTCGCTTTAGGATTTGTTGAGTGGATGGGTCTTGAACCTGTCTTTGGATTGTCTCACTTAATCTCCCAACAAAATCAAAGTATAGTTCATTAGGACCCTGGTAAATTTTTGTACAGCTACCTAGATATTCTGGGTCGGAACCTACTTTTTCCCATGCTTTTAATGCTGTCTCCCGAACAAATCTTAAAACAGGTTCAGGTAATGTTGCTTGTTTTTTCTTTCTTTTGCCATTCACCTTCACCTTTCAGCATGGCAAAAGTTATATTATGGCCAGATTCTGTATTTCTTAAAGTGTCAATATTCATGTTAACCCCATCTGCATACCACATTTGCCATTGCATGAACTGTGATTGGTTCAGACAAGTACGGGCTACCATTTCAAAGTCTGACAATACCCACTGTTTATTTTGATATTCCAAACCTGTCGCAAGCCTTCCTAAATGGGGGTTATTGACTCAGTTTTTAAGTCTTCATGAATTGGTTTTACTTTTATCTTTAGAATGGTCATGAGAAAGATTGCTGGGCTTTGCTCTTTGATTATTATTAGATTGACAACCACAGGAACTGCAAGGCTCTTGGGGCCTGCCTCGAGCTAACCTGTTTCTCCCCTTCTTCCTCATCAGAGCTTGTAGTATCTATCAGAGGAGCATCTTCCCTTTGAAGTATTAACTCTGGGGATATTTTCAGTTTGAGAATTTGCCTCCTCTGGGTTTCCCTGTTCCTCCTCTAAGTTATCAGCCACATTAGAATTCTTTTTTAGATTTTTTCGCTGGGAATGTATACACCTTTTTCAAGTCTACAGCCTTGGGGCGTGTTTGTGAATGGCTTTTAGTTGGTTCACGCCTCAGTATCGGGTATGCACTAGGTCCTGATTGATAAGTTATGAAATCAGAAATCTCCCTGCGTAACACATCCATTTCTTGGTTTAAGTTTCCAAGTTTCCTATATATTTCTTCCTTTTGTTCTTTCAATCTTATGTCTAACTTCCAAACCTCCTCTTTCTGTCCATCTATCCTAACTCTCTGTTTGTCAATTTCTCCCTCTAAGATAGTGCTTATTTTACTGATATCCTTCTTCTGCTCTTCAAACTTTACTTCAAATTTTAAATCCTGTTTAATAATTTTACTTTCTTGTTCTTCTAATTTTTCCTCAAATTTTGAATCCTGTTTAATAATTTTACTTTCATGTTCTTCTAATTTTTCTTTGAATTTTAAATCCTGTTCTTCTAATTTCTTTTCAAATTTTAAACTCTGTTTAATAACTCTGTCCTCAAGCTTTAAGACCAGTTTACCTGTAATTTTATGATTCTCACTTATTTCTTTAATCGCTGAGTAAACCTCGTCCCTTAAGATTGCATTCAATCTATTACTTTCTTCCCTCTCTCTGTTAAACATTGTCCTTACACAAAGGTACAGTTTAAAAATCGCAAGGACCCAGATGATTTGTGAAAAGATAGAGTAGTTCTCAGAAAGGAACTTCATTGACTGGGCTATGTATGATTCTGACCCAATAAAAGGTACAACATATCTATACCACGAGAAATCCATCATTTCACTCACTGTTCGGACGCAGATGATCTCTGTCCGATGATGATTAGGCCAGACGATGTCCGTCGAGCCCACCCAGGGACGCCAGATGTCGGGAACGCCGCGGGGTCCCCGACAGTGTCAGGACAGAGGTTGTCTTCTACCTCCGAGGACGCCGGGAGAAAGATGAAAACTCACGAGTCCGGTGCAGTTCCAAAAATGGCTTTTAATAGTACAAAAGCTCTTCCACAGCAATCCAATATAATGAACAAACTCTAGCTCTGGTCCGAACTTAGACCATACAAAAGAGCCTAAGTCTCCCACCAAAGAGAGAGGATGTCACCCGAGCTGAGTCCTACCCAGAAGGAGCAAAAGGCCAAAGCCAAAAGCCAAAAAGCCGCAGGAGCCAAAAGCTGAAGGCTGAGGAACCAAAAGGCAAAAGGTAAAAGGCCCAAAAGGCAAAAGGTGAAGGGGCCTCAAGTCAGCCCCTTATATACACCAAAGTAATCCAATCGGGAGGTTGTCATGCCAACAAAGAACCCTAAACAGAGTGTAGTGCCACACCCTATTGCAGGTATAAACAAAGGTTACACCAAGGACTAATCCCGAGATTATCTCTTATGTAAAACACTGGAGAGAGAGGGGGCTGATATAAAGTAATACATCTTAACTTCATGAGCTTCATGTAATCTAGATGGTACCCACAAGGTCCTTATTATTATCTGCACCAGTGTGATTCTGAGTATCTTGTTCTCGTGTACTGAAAGGGTCATACTCGCCTGCTTAGAGCAAACTAGTATGATCCTTCCTATAGTCTACCTTTAGTCTCAGCGTAGCCAGGGTGGTAGTCTCCTGGTAAATTCTAACTGTCCCACGTTGGGTGCAGTGGGTATAAAGAGGAGCTGTGCCCAATCTAGAAAACATAGAAGTCTTAGTAGATGTATAAGTCAGAAGTTATTCAATCAAGGTGACTTCTGTAACTGCCACACCCTCTAGAAGTGTTTACATAGAAGAGAGATCTCATTAGAATGAACCTTGGCTTAAATAAGATTAAGCTGGGAGTGAGCAAAACAACAAAACTCCCAGATTAGCTAAACATGTCCTCCAACACTGGGGATTGAACTTAGGTCCGCCGTGTGCAAGGCAAATGCCCTCGGGCTGTGCTATCACTCTGGCCCCAAATTCTATAATAAAATTTTATTTGTGATTGACATGAGAAGCCAATATGAGGAGTAACATCAAGGCTTCTGAGCGAACACATGCGTACAGGTGGGATTGCTGTGGGCCAGTGGATGCCCTAATGGCTGAGGTCTGTCTCCGCACACCTGTGGGCTCTAATTCAGTCCCTAGTCCCAGGGTGTCCTGGGCATCACCATGTGTGGCTGCAAAGCTCACACGCGGTGTCCACTGTCCCTGGAAGGGCGCCCTCCCCACAGGATCCTGAGTGCCCCTCAATAAAATAAATGTACATTGGAGTTTTTAACTGTGAATTATGTGACTCTTCTTGCTCTAGTTTTTTTGGTAGTAGCTCTAGTATCTGGGACATAAAAGTTCAGATAAATGTCCCAGACACTTATACCTGGGACATAAGTTCTGTTTATTTTAATGATCGTTTTTCATTAAGACTTTTCTTTAGGCACTATGACTTATAATACTATTAATGATGTGGTTTCATGCATACAATGTTTTCTTTGTTTGCTTGTTTTTTTATTTTTGAATTACACCTGCTGGTGCTCAGGGGTTACTCCTGTATCTGCACCCAGGAATCTCTCCTGGCAGGGCTTGGCAGACCTATGGGATGTCAGAGGTCTAACCTAGGTCGGCCGCTTGCAAGGCAAACCCCTTACTCTGTCTGCTGTCTCGGAGCCCTGTTTCACGCACGGATTCACTACAGCCTCCGCCTAATGCTGCTTGTTCACATGCTGTTTCCCCCCCACAGGATGTCTTAGTACTTAGTGGACTGGAGAGATGATACAGGAGATAGAGCACTGGTCCCCTCGAGCAGCCAGTGCTGGGTTTAATTCCTCTGAGCACTGTCTCAAAATGCTTTAGTATCTAACAGTCTAAAAAGAAAGTGACTTCAATGCTAATCCCAGCTATGAGGGCTTAGATTCGGTTACGTCCTCACAAAATCATGAGCGGTGCTAATTGCATGAGTTCCGCGAGCATTATAGCGGCTCAGTTTCCTTAAGTCAGATGTGGTGTGCAGTGGGAGGAGGACACAGAAAAGCCACATTAATTGTTCAGACCAGTCAAGGCAGAACCCAGTTTCTGAAAGAGAAATATTATGGGAAGCGGCTGCTTAAAACTCAGGAATCGAATTAGAGCTATTTGCCGATGGCATCAGCAGATGATACTGGCCAGAGATGTTTGGATGTGGCAGCATTTCTCCTGAAACATTTCTTCTTGGAAAGTGCCATAGAGAGTCTGGGAGGCGGGGAACAGCAGGAGGAAAAGAAGGGCGGTGGGAAATGTGCACTGGTGGAGGGTCGGTGTTAGAACATTGTACGACTGAAACTTTGTCATGAACGCCTTTGTAATGATCTATCTCAATGTCTGTCTTCATGAAAACATACTCTTTTAATTTCTTTTTTTTCATAAAAAAGTCGTTGTTGTCATTGTGGTCATTGCTGTTTATCTGTTGGAGGTAGAAACGCGTCACCCTCTAGACGTAAGAGGGATGCTGTTACCTCAAGGAGGTTTAGGGGCATCTTGTAACTTAAGACATTTTATTAAACTCAGCTTGTTCTCAAGCATTCGTCCAGCGGATCCTCCTGGGCCTTAAGCGTCCGACTTTTTAGTCTTTTTTTTTTTTTTTGAGAAGTGTTTGTGTGTGATGTCGAGGAAAGCAAACTGGTTCTTGTATTTCCCCATATATTTGCTTTGATCATTTACATGATTTAATTATATGTGTTAGCTAATTGAGATCCTGACCTTGAGGGAATGGGGTGCAGGACAGACACCTCTTATTTTCCTGGCTGCAATCTCAGTTTACCAAGAATAGAAAACATGTGATTGCTTAATTAAGAGAGGGCGTCTTCCAGGAGAGCGGAGGGAAGTCCAACGTCTGAGTCAGCAGTTTTCCTCATTGCACGTCTAAGTCCCAGTATATTTCAACCGTGTATATCTAAGAGTGACTTTTGTTGTTGTTGTTGTTTGCATGGATATAGGAATTGTCCATAAAAATCAGTTTTTGGAGCAACTTTGCTTTGCCTTAATAGTAAATGTATGTATTTAATACAGGATCATTTGCCACATCTTTGTAATATAGTAGCTATTATTTGATAGATATTATACAAAGATTAGTGTTTCTATAATATAATAGAAGGGAGATTTTATTTCTGTAAACCAACCATTAGAGTATATAAATGCAGATCTTTAGATGTCTTCCCTCCCCCTCACTGTTCTGATGAGGAGTCCTTTTTATCTGTATAAATGCATTTTATTTTAAATAAGAACAAGATTTTTATTTAATGCTTCTTTGGGTATTTGTTTTTACTATTTAGCACTTATTTCATAGACATGAACTTTTGGGAAATGTTTTGCCTATATCTTGTTTTTATTAAGACTTGCTAATTTATAAAATATCATCAGGTAGATTCTTTTCTTTGAGAAGTTCTCATTTTCCCTAACATAAATCATTTTTTTAATTTTATTATACCACCATGAGATATACAGTTACAAAGATGTTCATAATTGGGTCTCCATCATACAATGCTCCAGCACCCATCCCCCACCAGTGCCCCATTCCCACCACCAATGTCCCCACACTCTCTCCCACCCACCCCCATGCTGCCTCTATAGCAGGTACTTTTTCTTTTCCTCTCTTTCTGATGAGGAGGTCCTTAGACTCAGAGAAGTTAGTGATTTTTCCCAGAGAACTCATGTTGCAAAGCTGAGGTGACTTCTATGTTATTTTCGTTCATTCGTTCATTTGTTCCCCTTTCATTCATTCATTTGTTCCCCTTCATTCATTCATTTGTTCCCCTTCATTCGTTCATTTGTTCCCTTCATTCGTTCATTCATTCCCTTCATTCGTTCATTCCTTTCCCTTCATTCATTCATTCGTTCCCCTTCATTCGTTCATTCCTTTCCCTTCATTCATTCATTCGTTCCCCTTCATTCGTTCATTCCTTTTCCCTTTCATTCATTCATTCATTCCCCTTCATTCGCTCATTCGTTTCCCCTTCATTCATTCATTCGTTCCCCTTCATTTGTTCATTCGTTCCTTTCATTCATTCATTCATTCCCCTTCATTTATTCATTTGTTCCCCTTCATTCGTTCATTCGTTCCACTTCATTCATTCATTCGTTCCCTTCATTCATTCATTCGTTCCCCTTCATTTGTTCATTCGCTCCCCTTCATTTGTTCATTCTTCCTTCCTTCCTTCATCCTTCCTTTATCCTTCCTTCCCTCCCTCCTTCCTTCCCTCCCTCCTTCCTTCCCTCCCTCCTTCCTCCATCCCTCCTTCCTCCATCCCTCCTTCCTGCCTCCATCCCTCCCTCCCCTCCCTTCTTCCTCCCCTCCTCCCTCCCCTCCCTCCTCCTCCTCCGCCTCCCTCTCCCTCCCTTCTCTCTCCCTCCCCTTCTCTCCCCCCTGTACCCCTCTCTCCCCCTCTCTCTCCCTCTCTCCCCCTCTCTCCCTCCTCTCTCCCTCCTTCCTCCCTTCCTCCCCCTCTCTCCCCCTCTCTCCCTCCTTCCTCCCCCTTCCTCCCTTCTCTCCCCCTCTCTCCCCTCTCTCTCCCTCCTTCCTCCCCTTCCTCCCCCTCTCCCCCTCCTCCCCCTCTCTCCCCCCTCTCTCCCTCCTTCCCTCCTTCCTCCTCCCTCCTCCCCCTCCTCCCCCTTCCTCCCCCCTTCCTCCCCCTTCCTCCATTTATTTATCTATTTATTTGTTTATCTATTTGGAGACACACCCGGTGGTGCTCAGGGGTTCCTCCTGGCTCTGCACTCAGGAATTACCTGGCGGTGCTTGGGGAGCCATACTGGATGATGGGGATGGAACTCGGGTCTGCCACGTGCAAGGCAAGTGCCCTAACTGCTCTGCTATCTTCCTAACCCATTAGTTACTTTTTTTAGTTTTGGAGTCACCGCTGGCTGTACTCAGGACTTGCTCCTGACTCAGTGTTCAGAGATCAGTCCTGGCGGTGCTCGGGACCCAGATGTGGTGCTGAGGATAGGTCCCTGGTGGGCCGCATGGAAGGCAAGCGGCTGTTCGCTGTCCTGTTGCTTGGCCCTGGCTCAGCTAATTCTTGTTTAGATGAGGAGCTGCTGCCTGTATAATGGGTACTGTTGTTCTGTTGCTTTGCTCACTGCACTGCAGCGAGGAGCCTCGGGTGCAGAGGTGTGTGGCTGGTGGCGCACACCGTGCCAGCATCCACGGGAAGCACGCTGAATGCTCATTGACCAGCGTTTGCATAGTGTTGGCAGTGTGACGTGCCACGGGTGTGGCATGGGGGAAGATGATGGGATGACAAAGACCACTTATGACACATCCTTTTTTCCCCTCTAGCTCACACTCTGGATTGAACCAGTAAACAAATCATTAAAACAAACTAAAATTATCCTCCTGGGGTTTCCAAGGCTTCATCCTAGTAGGAGAAGAGAGCACTGTGGGAACGGAAGTTGACAGGGAACATTTAGAGGAACCCAACTCTGAAATGCTGTTTTGATGCCAGCACATTCCAAAAGCTGACATCGACATTTCTAATGGTTGTCCGTTACTACTTAATACAATAGGTTAAGTGTTGCTTCAGGGAGCCCCCGAGTCGTTCACTCAGTGAGAAGCCGCTCATTATGGTCTTATTATTTCTCTGTCGAATGTGTGCTGCTCTTTTCATCCACAAAATGCTCCCTGGTAATTTTATTGCTAACAAACCCATAACTGCACTGGTTTCTTTTTAAAAATAGAGGGTGTTGTGAAGTTACTCAGGAAATATATACAGTGCTGATGAGATCAATTAAAATGATGGTAGCCGCGGAGAGGGGCTTTGTGGAGCATTGCAGCGAGAAAGGGGGCCAGAGAAATGGGCACATTCCACAGTCTCGTTCACCCAGATATCCGTGACAGTCCTATTCTGGACTAATAAAAGGATGAGATAGAGGGAGACACGGGCAAATATTTTGATTCAAAAGGAATTGATATTTATCAGTAAGCACTTTGGCATTTCAGAGGATTCTCAAGACAAGGTGTTTCTAACGGCTACGAAGGGAGCCATTAATTCAGAAAGCTCTCCCATTACTCCTACTGATTTGCGTTTCCTTTCTCGTATTCCCATTTCTGTTAGAAATCATGGCAGCTCTTTATGATGCTCTAAAAGTCATGCAAAACATGGCACATCCACCTTACCAACAGCCGTAAGAACAAGCAAGCAAGCAAACAGACCCCCTACAACTTTTACTGCAGCAAAGGTGGATTGAATGTGTGTGATCTGTGCGAGGTGTCTGTAGTGGCTGAGTTGTGTGCTTGCAGTTATTATTTGGAGTCTGAACTCATGGTTCTATAAGATCCTTTCAGTTGGGTGAGTACATCTCCCTTAGCTCAGCTTTTAGCCACATCTCTCTTCCTTGCTCCTTCAGAGACCATTTCTGAGGAGCCCACACACCTCTGCAGGTTCTGAAGAACCTTGGCTTGCACTCTGTTCTCCCCCTGTTGGTCTCATCCCGTCCCTTAGCAATTTCCAGCCCCTGATCTCCTGGATGACCTTTTTTAACCTTTTCTCCCCCTTCATTCTACCCACCCGTTTCTCACATGTTCCTCCTATCTCTCTGCCTCTCCCACTTCAGCAAGACCTGGTCAAGGCGCAGATGACATCATTCTCTCCTAAGCTCCCTTCCTCGGAAATGCTACAAGACCTGGTCAAGGTGCAGTTGACGTCATTCTCTCCTAAGCTCCCTTCCTCGGAAATGCTGCAAGACTAGTCAAGGTGATGATGTCATTCTCTCCTAAGCTCCCTTTCTCAGAAATGCTGCAAGACTAGTCAAGGTGATGATGTCATTCTCTCCTAAGCTCCTTCCTCAGAAATGCAGGAAGACCTAGTCAAGGTCCAGATGATGTCATTCTGCCCCAAGCACCCTTCCTTGGAAATGCCATAATAGAAGTTCTCCAATTGTGACAAAACACAAACCGTGTGTGTAATTGAAAGTTTTCTGTAAGTAGCTCAGTGCATCTACACATTTTGAATTCAGTATTGCCTGAATACTATTATTTCCATAATCAATTGAAGACAATGGTATATCAACAATTCTTTTCTAAACGTATCGCTTTTCTTGTGACTCCAACCCCAGGCCTTGACATGCAAAGCAAATGCTCTGCTCCCGAATGCATTCCTCTCCCCTCCGTTTAAGATTCTTAATGTGTTCAGTTTTTCCTAGTCCTTAGAAACCCATTTTATATTTTATCCTTACAGCACACACCATGGAGGACTGGCTATATTGGAAGGGTTAATGGCTAGTGACTGCTACACTTCCTGGTGTCGCTTAGAGTCTGTCCTACATTCTTCAGCTCTCAAAGGTACTTTGAAACTTCATTTCTCACCTGGCCCAACTTTCCAACAACTCTTTGTAGGGGAGGTCTTAGTTTAGAGTCTGCTTCGTACTTCACTCCTGGAGTGTGTAGAAGGCTGTTAGTAACTGTAATGGGCTGTTCATTGATTAGAAATATCATTTGTACCTGTGACTCCTTATGAAGTAATTATCACTTGATCACTTGAATCCCGTTATTCATCGATTTGTTCAAACGGGCGCCAGTAACATTTCCATTGGACCCTATCACGTGCCAATGTAGCCCAATGGCATCTGGTTGATTCAGGAATATGAAGAGCCCTCAAACCGTTCCTTCAGGGTCTTGACAAGGAAGTCTGACCATCTTGTAAGTAGGTGGCCACGTGATCTTTTGACATTCCGTGGAATCTAGTCGGTAATGGCTCTAGTCCAGCAGTTGTCTCCAAATCGCATTACATGTCCAGCCCATCTGATTTTCAATGCCTTGGCAAACGAGACAGCATCCCTGATTCTGGAATAGCAGCGGACCTTGGCAAACGAGACAGCATCCCTGATTCTGGAATAGCAGCAGAGGTCAGAACTCTGGATTCCTTCTCTCCCTTGAGTGAGGCGTGATATTCCAAGCATAGCTCTTTCGATTCCTCTCTGGGAGACCCGAATAGTAATTATATTCAGTATATTTCAACGTGTTATGTAAGTAAGCAAGCACACCCAGTCCCACTATAATATTTTCAGGCTGACCGCTTTTCTCTCTCCCATCCATCCTTTAACTTACCATGTTACCTTTGGTAGCTTTGAAGCTCTGGGGATATGTTGGGGATAAGATTATAAGAAATAGAAGTATTTTATTGGCACGGAACATAGTATGTCTGAAACCCAAACATGGATAACTTTGGAATTCATGGCGACTAAATAGAAAAAAATGGCTTCTTATATGTATAATGCTGGTCCTCTGTTTCACGGTCAGTCAGGCTGTCCATCTGTGTATCAGTTTTGATGCTAGTAGCAGAATTTGCTCAAAATTGCCTGGTATAGTCAGAATTCCATTCCACGTTAATGTTAGTCACTCTTTCTGTTTCTGTGATGTGTTGCTGGAGGGGCCAGAGAAATAGTTCAGCAGGTGAGGAACTTGCCTGGCACACGGCCAACCAGTTCCAAGCTCCAGCACAAGATGGTATCCCGTGAAACTCTAATCTGCAGGGCTAGCCACAATGTGTAAAAAGAAGAGGGAGAGAGATGCAGAGACAGAGAGAGTAAGAGAGACAGAGAGAGAAAGAGAGGAAATGGGGGCACCTCTATTGAGGCAGCCTGGGGGGCGGGAGGGGGTGGGGTACATTGGTGGTGGAAATGGGGCACTGGTGGAGGGATGGCTGTTGGAATACTGTATTACCAAGAACCAATTATGAATACCTATATAATTGTATGTCTCACTGTGGTTTAATAAAAATTTTTAAAAATGATGGTATCCCTGGTGCTGCCAGGGGTCAGCCCCTGAGCACAACATGGGAGTAAGTCCTTAGCACGACCTGGCGTGCTACCGTTCCCCAAAGAAGTCACTATCTATCACTATCTTCCCGTTCATCATCTATTTGCTAGAGTGGGCACCAGTAATATCTCCATATGTCCTGTCTAATGCTAGTAGAACCCAAAGGTATCCGCTTGCTCCAGGAACATAAAGAGCCTCAAACCATTATATTAGGTCATGGGAATGACCTAATATAAATGTTACTGGTATTTGGCATATCAAATTCTACACAAGCAGCTTGCCAGGCTTGCCGTGAGGGTGGCATACTCTTGTAGTCACCTCTAAATAAAGCATTTATTGATGAGCTGCGTGGCCGCTTGCGCCACGCGAGCCAGGCTGTGACAGTCTGGTCTGCTGGGTGGAGTTGTGATGAGAGGGAAGTCCAGATGTGGATAATGGCGGGCCCCAGGAGTCGGGGGTCTTCTGGCCTGTGTGAGGCTCTGCTGGGGTGGCAGGCCAGGCCTAGAACCCGCCATGCCTCCCAGGCGCCTCATGAGCAGCTCTGCCCCATGTCTGAGAATCTCTGGTTCAGCATACCTGGGTCGGATCCGGCCCAGGTATCTGGCCCCAAAGAAGACTGCAACAAAACGCTACAGGGATATTGCTAAGGACTATGTTGAATCTACAGATATGTTTGGTCTTTGTTGTTTATAATATTGCTACTTTAACAGCATTATGCCTGCGATAATAAACCTAAGATGTTAAGAAAATAATAGATATATTTTATTTGCAGTTCTGTTGCACTAGAGAGCAGCATTTTCACAGAATTCTCATCATTCAGGCAACTCAAGCAAAACAGGATTTATAGTTGAAATCAATGGAATAATTGCCTTCATTGTTCTTTTTTATTTTCCCAACAGTCACTGGCCAAAGACTCACAGGAGTGTCTTGCTCGTGAGACACAATTTAGTCACACAATGATAAAGGCGCAATTTTAACAAGCTGAAACCAGGCCACCAGGGCAGAAATAGCTTTTAATATCACAGCAAGGAAAGGTTGTAGGGAAGAGAAGAAAGCTTGGAGAGTAAAGGATTAGACCTGGAGTGTACAGGAGAAGCCAGATGAGGGGCCCAAACACCAGGGACTCTGGGTGGGACTCGCAGGTCACCTGACCACCACACTTGATGAGGGAGGATCTGATCTAGCTTTCACGTCAGTTTAATTCCAAGGTAAATATCTCGATTATATTGTAGACTGTGGCAATACACATGGAATTATATTCTAGACTGTGTCAATAGACATGGAATTATATTCTAGACTGTGTCAATAGACATGGAATTATATTCTAGACTGTCAATAGACATGGAATTATATTCTAGACTGTGGCAATACACATGGAATTATATTCTAGACTGTGTCAATAGACATAGGGGCTGGAGCGATAGCCCAGCGGTAGGGCGTTGCCTTGCATGCAGCCAGCCTGTGCTGGCCAGGGTTCGATCCCCGGCATCCCATATGGTCCCCCAAGCACCGCCGGAGTAATTCCTGAGTGCAGAGCCAGGGAGAAACCCCTGAGCATTGCCGGGTGTGACCCCCAAAAAAAAGCAAAAAAAAAAATAGACATGGAATTGTATTCTAGACTGTGGCAATACACATGGAATTATATTCTAGACTGTGGCAATAGACATGGAATTATGTTCTAGACTGTCAATAGACATGGAATTATATTCTAGACTGTGGCAATACACATGGAATTACATTCTAGACTGTAGCAATAAACAGTAAGTTCATGATGTGTCTTATCACATAAAATTGTTGTCTTAAGATTATGGATGTTTTATCAAGAAAATCTAATGTTAACACATTTTATAATATTAATAACCTGTCAGTCGGCATATGAATGACCCATTTACCTAGTTTTAAAGTCTTGTTTCAATTTTTTTTTATCAGTAGTTTCAATATTGGTTCCCTATTAGCTTTCTTCCCATATGATATTAGAGAGAATGTATTTGGTACTAGGAAAAATTGCTTAACCCAGCTAAATTTTCCATTTCGAAAATGGGAATTTAAAACCTTGTTTTAAGGCATCTGTGCCTTTACATGCAGTAGGATTTTGACATTTTAATATGACAGCCAATTCAGTGAAGGTAAAGGTACATGCCAAGACCCACATTGCCTCAAATGAGGGCCTTGAGCTTGCTGTTACTGCATTGTGAACGTTCTGCCAGACGTCTCTTGTTGGCATTTTTCTTTCTAAATTTCCACTTGTAGCCCATATCCCCGTAACTGCTCCCATGTCGAGTTCAGGTCTTGGCTATGCACACAGACTTCTAAGGGCCCTGGGGAGTTCTCCTGCAGCTCCTGTGCCGCTAGCAAGTAGGTATGTGTTTTCTTCCTGATTTTTGGCCCGTCACCGTTGGTGCTTAGGGCTCACTCCTGACTCTGCAGAGATCACTGCCTGTGGGCTTGGGAGAACGTAAGTGTTGCTGGCGGTCAGATCCCAGCAGAGATCACTGCCTTGGGATAACGTAAGTGTTGCTGGCGGTCAGATCCCAGCAGAGATCACTGCCTTGGGAGAACGTAAGTTTACTGGTGGTCAGATCCCAGCAGCCGTGTGCAAAGCCAACACCCAGTTGGCTGTACTTTGCTCTGGCCCAGATCCCCGACGGTCTTGAAAAGAGAAGCAGCCAGCTCTCCTTTCCTTTACGTATTTTGTCAGTGGAAATAAATGCCTACAGGTGAGTCGTTTGCTTTTTAGCGGTTTGTGACAGTGTTTGCCAAAATGTCGTCAGCGTACTGGGCAGCCTGTGATGCTTCGAATTTTCCTATATTATGTTTGCTTTGATTTTATTTCTTGAAATGTAATTTTAAATCTCTTAAAGGAATAATAAAAAATTAAGACTTGCATTTTGTATGTCTTTGATTTTTTAAATTTCATTTTCTGGTAATTTGTTTTTATTACATTTTCCCAAAGTACTGACATTCAGTGTCATAGATAGCTCGAGACACATTAATGTGATTCCCTCAGTGCAGAGAGTAAGTTTGGGAGTTCGTATCCCCTAAGAGTAGATTTGGATAGGGGATAGGAGAAAGGAACCCCAGAACCGTGGGCATGAGGGGAGAGAGAGGAGTAAGTGATTACTGCAGCGATAAACATTGTTCTTGTCGTTATTTTGCCTGGGCCTTGCTTTCTTCAGTTAACAAATGTACCATTGTACAAGCTTTGACTGTAGAGTGTGGCCTGTGTCCCAGGCCTTGAATTCGGTGTGGGTAAGGATAGGCAGTACTTGTTTTCCTACTGTTGAAGTGTGCGTTACTGGCTCCCAAATATGACTGCTCTCTATCAAGAACACATAAAAGTCTTATAAAAACTGTACTGTCCTGAATCCTCCTAAATCCCTACCGAATTAACACTGTGATGGCATCTTCCAATCTTTGTTTAAAGGAAAAACTTGGGGCCAAGGCCCTGAGCAGCAGTGCAGGGGAAGCACTTGTCTTGTCCGTGGCTGACCTGCGATGGACCTTGTCCGTGGCTGACCTGCGATGGACCTTGTCCGTGGCTGACCTGCGATGGACCTTGTCCGTGGCTGACCTGCGATGGACCTTGTCCGTGGCTGACCTGCGATGGACCTTGTCCGTGGCTGACCTGCAATGGACCTTGTCCGTGGCTGACCTGCGATGGACTCCCTGCACCCCATACAGCCCCTCGAGCCCAGCAGGAGTGATCCCTGGGCACTGATGCTGTGGTCCCCACCCCGACCCCCCAAAAAAAACCCCTTTTGGATGAATCTGATGCCCTGCTTGTGACCGAGCCTTCGGGCGCCTTTGGGATGAGTAGAGTGGAGATAGTCATTAGTGCTATTTGTGTTAACCTGCACCTCAGTGCCTCCTTGTAAAAGAACTCACAGGATCAAATTCAGGCGTTCCTGGTCAAGCTTCCTTCCCAGTGAGTTCTCTCGATAATGAGTCTGAAATACAGAATCTCTGAGGTTGGTACCTAGCGAGCACAAAGCCCGAGCTTGACCATGAGAGGGAGGAGGCCATGCCTGATGGCATTCTCAGGCCATGCAACCTCCTCTCCGCGTGCCTGTGTTGGAGTCTCTCAGGCCGCGCACACCTTCTCTTCACGTGCCTGTGTTGGAGGATCCGGTGCCTCAGGTAGACGCGCGTTTGGGGGCGGAAGAAGGTCTTGAAATACTTTGGTGAATACAGTGTTGTCTTTGTCCAAGCCTGTGGAATACGGTCTGCTAATCTTTTAAGGAGCTGTGTTTCCTCTAAGAGTGTTGGAGTCGAGACTTCTGCAGAAAGATCGTTTGAGAAAGTACACATTTATTTCTAAGGGACCTGCAAAGGGTGCTCTGCTCATAACCTGTAGTTGTAAGGAGTGTATGGTAATAGAGGCTACTCGGGTAAGCTTCTGTGTTAGAGAAATCAGGACTCACTCTAAAATCTGACTAAATCTAAAACTGGACTTAAGAACCTTGCAGTTCTTTTTAGATGAATCATCACATTAAAAATATTCTAGCAGGGGCTGGAGCGATAGTCCAGCGGGAAGGGTGTTTGCCTTGCATGCAGCTGACCCAAGTTTGATCCCTGGCATCCCATATGGCCCCCAAGCACTGCCAGGAGTAATTCCTGAGTGCAGAGCCAGGAGTAACCCCTGAGCATTGCCAGGTGTGACCCAAAAGAAAAAAAATATTCTAGCAGCTGGAGCTATAGATTAGCTGGTAGGACATTTGCCTTGCATGCAGCCAACCGGGTTCTATCCCCAGCATCCTATAAGGATCTTCGAAGCACCATGAGGAGTGATCCCTGAGTGCAGGGCCAGGAGTAGCCAACCTCTGAGCATCACTCTGTGTGACCGAAAAAAAACAAAAGAAATAAAAAAGAAAATATTGTGAAATGTATTTTTGTAAATGGCAGAATAGTAGATGGCAAAGGTGGGGGGACCTCGAGTCTCAGAATCGCTTGAAGAATCTTTGAGGGTTTCATCGTCTGCGATGCCTGGGAGCAGTGCCGAACATGCTGAGTCTTACACCTGAAGTAAAGGAACAAGTGAAAAGCTTTTCCGCACTCCTCAGTGGCCCGGCGTTGCTTGGTTCTGTTCTGTTCCATCTTCTGCATTGTGGGTCTCTAGTGACTGAATGCACAAGAACAGTGGGGGCAGATGGACCGTCCATGCTGAATAATAGTTGGCTTCACGGAGTTCTCTGCACTAGTGTGGTCGGATTCTGTCCGAGGGGCAGGGACATGCAAGGTTGTCTTGACTTAGGCAAAAGAACAGAAAGCTCACTTAAATAAGGTGATGTAAGTAGCCACCTAGATAGTTAAAATGGCACCTATAAAGCTAGTTGAGGCGATAATCACCAACTTGGTTCTAAGTCCAACAATAAGCATTTTTAGTGGTTTAAGGAGACAGGACACTTTCCCACTCGCTTATTGGGATTATGTGCTAAGTGATGACCTCTCTGAGTCACCTTTGGTGCGGGCTGGGGGATGGTGGGGGCCATACCTGGTGGCGCACAGCTTATTTCTAGCTCTGTGCTCAGGGGTCACTCCTGGTAATTACTTAAAAACATAATTACACTCCTGGCATGTATCCCTAGAAAAGAACAGAAAAGTGGTTATCTGTACAAAATTGTTCATTGAACCATTATTCAAAATAGCAGCAATTTTCAGTGACCTTATGTAAAATAAATGATGAATGGTGAAATAATTGTGATGCGCCTGAGTGATAAATGATAGTAATAGTTAAAAATAGCAGGTACTGGAAGGAGCTGGGAGGTAGTGTATGTGGTAGAGCACATGCCTTAGACACAACCACAAGACGCTGTGTCCAGGCTCAGCCCATGGCCCTCTCACATGCCTTAGACACAACCACAGACGCTGTGTCCAGGCTCAGTCCATGGCCCTCTCACATGCCTTAGACACAACCACAAGGCGCTGTGTCCAGGCTCAGCCCATGGCCCTCTCACATGCCTTAGACACAACCACAAGACGCTGTGTCCAGGCTCAGCCCAAGGCCCTCCTCACGTTCCTTAGACACAACCACAGACGCTGTGTCCAGGCTCAGTCCATGGCCCTCTCACATGCCTTAGACACACTCAGAAGACGCAGTGTCCAGGCTCAGTCCATGGCTCTCTCACATGCCTTAGACACAACCACAAGACGCTGTGTCCAGGCTCAGTCCATGGCCCTCTCACATGCCTTAGACACAACCACAAGGCGCTGTGTCCAGGCTCAGCCCATGGCCCTCTCACATGCCTTAGACACAACCACAAGGCGCTGTGTCCAGGCTCAGCCCATGGCCCTCTCACATGCCTTAGACACAACCACAAGACGCTGTGTCCAGGCTCAGCCCATGGCCCTCTCACATGCCTTAGACACAACCACAGACTCTGTGTCCAGGCTCAGTCCATGGCCCTCTCACATGCCTTAAACACAACCACAAGACGCTGTGTCCAGGCTCAGCCCATGGCTCTCTCACATGCCTTAGACACAACCACAAGATGCTGTGTCCAGGCTCAGCCAATAGCCCTCTCACATGCCTTAGACACAACCACAAGACGCTGTGTCCAGGCTCAGCCCATGGCCCTCTCACATGCCTTAGACACAACCACAAGACGCTGTGTCCAGGCTCAGCCCATGGCCCTCTCACATGCCTTAGACACAACCACAAGGCGCTGTGTCCAGGCTCAGCCCATGGCCCTCTCACATGCCTTAGACACAACCACAAGATGCTGTGTCCAGGCTCAGCCCATGGCCCTCTCACATGCCTTAGACACAACCACAAGATGCTGTGTCCAGGCTCAGCCCATGGCCCTCTCACATGCCTTAGACACAACCATAAGACGCTGTGTCCAGGCTCAGTCCATGGCCCTCTCACATGCCTTAGACACAACCACAGACTCTGTGTCCAGGCTCAGTCCATGGCCCTCTCACATGCCTTAGACACAACCACAAGACGCTGTGTCCAGGCTCAGCCCATGGCCCTCTCACATGCCTTAGACACAACCACAAGACTCTGTGTCCAGGCTCAGTCCATGGCCCTCTCACATGCCTTAAACACAACCACAAGACGCTGTGTCCAGGCTCAGCCCATGGCTCTCTCACATGCCTTAGACACAACCACAAGATGCTGTGTCCAGGCTCAGCCCATAGCCCTCTCACATGCCTTAGACACAACCACAAGATGCTGTGTCCAGGCTCAGCCCATGGCCCTCTCACATGCCTTAGACACAACCACAAGACGCTGTGTCCAGGCTCAGCCCATGGGCCCCCTGAGCATGTCTTAGACTCACACACAAGACGCTGTGTCCAGGCTCAGCCAGGGCCCCTGAGCAGTACCATTTGTGGTACTGGTAGAACTGTGGGTGTGGCCAGCACAAGCACAAATGATGACCCCATGGTCACTTGAAATGATGCCAGGGATGTAGTGTGAAGTTCAAATGCCAGGAGGCAAAGACACGTGTTTCTCTCGTCAGTAAAGCAGTTCTTTCACTCCGGGAGGCGAACCAAGGGCATGGGCAGAGGAGAGTGAGATACCGCATAGACTCTGCCGTGCCTGTGAAGCTTGAAGGACAGGCCGGTGAGACCCACAGGGCAGGAAGAGTCGTAGTGGACCCATTCATCAGCGTTAACACCCTGCATTGTAGCTCCTTGGAGGAAGCGAAAAAAGGGTTTTTAAACCGCTCCTCCGTGGGCACTTGGAGGTCACTGTAAGCTCTTTATAAATGTGGAGGCATTTTGGTTATTAATATATTAAAAAACTATTTGGCATTCCTCAACAAGGTACAATTTATCTTTTAGCATAATAGAACTTTCTAGAACGTTCATGCGGCATGTAGAGTTACACGTATTTGAATTTTAATAGTTTTAAAAACTGCTTTCTGCCCTTGAATTGAGTTTTGGGTAAAATAGTCTTGAATTTTCTTTTCTTTTTTTTAACTCTTAGTGACAACACCTTTGTTTCTTTCTTTATTTGTTTATTTAGTTTTTGTTTGTTTATTGTTTTTCCTTTTTGGGTCACACTCAGTGATGCTCAGGGGTTATTCCTGGCTCTTCGGCTTAGGAATTACTCCTGGCAGTGCTCGGGGACCATTTGGGATGCTGGGGATCGAACCCTGCCTGCTGTGCTATCACGCCAGCCCTTTTTATTTGATTATAAAATTTTTTTTTATGATACCACCGTGCGATACTCAATTACAAAACGTTCATGATTGGGTTTCAGTCATAGGTTGTTCCAGCATCCGCCCCTCCACTAGTGCCCTAGTCCCACCACCAATGGCCCAAATTCCCTCCCACCTTCCCCAGCCTGCCTCTATAGCAGGCACTTTTTCTTATATTTTTAAATTTATTTTATTTTATTTTATTATATTTTGCTTTTTGGGTCACACCCAGCGATGCTCAGAGTTACTACTGACTCTGTGCTCAGGAATCTCTCCTGGCACTGCATGGGGGACCATATGGGATGCCAGGGATCGAACCCGGGTCAGCTGCATGCAAGGCAAATGCTCTACCACTGAACTATCGCTCCGGCCCCCACTTTTCTTTTTTATCTAGTCTTGAATTTTCTACTGGCAAAATAGAGGATAACATACATTAGGGGACTCATTTTGCCACTAACCAAGTTGCAAAGATAATGTTTATTAAGCTTCTGGGAATGAGTGTGAACAACAAGACAAGCTATTCCAGTAATGGTTTTGCAAGAAGCATACCTTGGTTTTGGAAGGTGACTGGTAAGGGTTAGCAGAATGAGGAGGCCAAAGGGGCTTAACAAACCTTATTTTCTATTCCCTGCTGCCATGTAGTACTACAGCTTTTCCGCCAGGAGAATGAGACCCTGGTTTTAGTGCCATCTGGAGAGACGTAGTATAATCACATTAAGGGATGGCTTTGTGATTGGACTATAAACATGTCTGAGTATCGGTGTTATTGCATGTTGCCTAACTATAGAAAAGCGTCAAGGCAGTTTTTCTTGTGCCCGTGTTAGACTCTAGGTCGGGGCGAGACACTGCTTCTCAGCACCTCTGTGGCCTGTGTGCAGGAGAGCCAAGCAGACGTCTGCTCCAAATTGCATCCTAATTAATACAATTTTTCATCTTTCTTACTAATAAAAATAGTAGGACTACAATCATTGTAGATAGGAATTTATTATTATAATTTTTTAAAATTATAATAATAATTTAAAACCCACCAGTGTCCTGTCTCTGTCAATGATTCCTTCCGTAATTCCCAACACATCTTTAAGCTTGGTGTAGTTTGGGTCCTGTGACGTCAGTAGCATTGGGTGTAGATACGTATATGTCTGTACATAGACAACGTGCCTTACACCACTGACACACCCTAGGAACCAACTCTTGTCCCTCTACTTCCAGACTTCTTCTTGCTTCCCCGCCCACCTTTGGTAAATCCCACCTCCTAGACAGGTCATTTCCTAGTCACAGATCAGGAGAACATCTTATGCTTGTCCCTCTGACCTCCCTCAGGAGACCGTCACCAGGTCCACTTGCAGCACACTCCATATCCTCATTCCGTATGGGCACATAGTATTCCACAGTGTACTAGCAAAGTCCATATCCTCATTCCTTATGGCTGCATAGTATTCCACAGTGTAACAGTGAAGTCCTTATCCTCATTTCTTATGGGCACATCGTATTCCACAGTGTAATAGTGAAGTCCATATCCTTATTCCTTATGGCTGCATAGTATTCCACAGTGTAATAGTGAAGTCCATATCCTTATTACTTATGGCTGCATAGTATTCTACAGTGTAATAGTGAAGTCCATATCCTTATTCTTTATGGCTGCATAGTATTGCACAGTATAATAGCGAAGTTCATATCCTCATTCCTTATGACGGCATAGTATTCTACAGTGTAGTATTGAAGTTCATATCCTTATTCCTTATGACTGCATAGTATTCCACAGTGTAATAGTGAAATCCATATCCTCATTCCTTTTGGGCACATAGTATTCCACAGTGTAGTATTGAAGTTCATATCCTTATTCCTTGCAGCTGCATAGTATTCCTCAGTGTAATAGTGGCGTCCATATCCTTATTCCTTATGGGTGCATAGTATTGCACAGTATAATAGCGAAGTTCATATCCTCATTCCTTATGACTACATAGTATTCTACAGTGTAGTATTGAAGTTCATATCCTTATTCCTTGCAGCTGCATAGTATTCCACAGTGTAGTAGTGAAGCATATCCTTATTCCTTGTGGCTGCATAGTATTCCACAGTGTAATAGTGAAGTCCATATCCTCATTCCTGATAGCTGCATAGTATTTCACTGTGTAATGAGAACTTTTATTCTGTGTTCTTCAGAGGGTCCTTCTACGTGGGGGGCACAGATAGAAAATAAGTAATCAAGACAACATATCTCAGGAATGCTCAAATCGTCCTGAGAGTGAGAACTTCATGTTTTTTGCTGTTGTTGCTTTAGGGCCAGTTGCTCAGTCAGCCATTACCCTAAAGCTGGCAAGGATGTAGTTATTTTATAATTGATTAAATTTAATGAATTGTTTAAATACTTTTTTTTGTTTTGGGGTTACACCCGGGGTGCTTAGGGCTTGCCCTGTATCTGTGCCCAGGGATCAACCCTGGCAGGCTCAGGGTACCAAATGGGATGCAGGAGATTGAGCCCAAGTGAGCTGTATGGAAGGTGAACACCCTGTCTGCCTCACTCTCCTCTGACCTCAGGCAAGCACCCTGACTGCTTTACTTTCCTCTGGTCGCAAGAAATAAATTTCAGTTGGAACAATCACACCTAAGTACTAAAAGTATTTACGTTTACTTTACATTTATAGTAAATGTAATAGAATTAGGCACAATATTATATAAAAATAACTTAAAATAGAAAATGTTATTATTTTTAATCCAGTTTTATTGATTAACCAGAAGATGCCTTGAGGAGAGCTTTGCCGTCCATCTGAATAAGCCTCACCCCGTCCACCACCTCATGTAGGCCATCGCCCATCAGAATCATCCCTCTCCCTGTTTTCTCCAAGGCCCTTCCCCTTCCCTCTGGCAATCACTGTGTATTCATGGAGCCTGAGCACTAAGTTTTGTTGGGTTTTGCTACTTTACTTTTAGTTGGTTGCATTTCACATTTGAATAAAAGTATTTGATAAACTTTCCCCACTTTCTCACATTTTTTTGTGAGCATAATCACGTCAGGTTTCATCTGTGTGTCTCAAGAAGGCATGGCTTGAGATGTCGGCTACCGGCTGAGTACGTGTCTCTTTAAGTCTCTATCGCTTCTGTATCTAACACAGCATTATCCTTTACCCTTTGTTACCGGGTTAGAAACTTTACTACATGCTGCCTTTCACAATGAATTTGTTTTAATATCAGGTAAGTTTCTCACATACATAATTTAGATGTATCCTCCTTTAAAAAAAAACCTGAATCTTCTGTTTTACTTTATTTATATTTGGGTGTGTGTGTGTGTGGGGAGGGGTGGGCCACACCTGAGGTGCTCAGGGACTATCCCAGGGTCTGTGATCAACTGTTATTCCTGGCAGTGCCTAGCAGACCAGGTGTGACTGGGGGGCAGGCCTGTGCCTACGTCCTGTATAATCTCTGTGGTCCCCTTATAAGGTATTTTTATAAAATCATTTGAGGTTATACATTCACATTTGAGGTTATACATTCATTTGAGGTTAGAGAGCACATAAATTCACTATGAATAGTGAATTTATGTAAGCCTACCATGTATAAATTTAATCCAAACATAGAACATTCCGTTTCATAAAAATTCTTGCATACCCGTGCTTAATTTTTTAAGAACTGTTCGATTCACAAATACTCGTGGAGCTGTGAATTGGAACATGAAGAGGGGCAAGATAATAGCTGCCTGGCACTCCTGGGAAGCTGTGCCATTATGCGAGAATCTTTTCCACTCAAGATTATTTGAGACGAAGAGTTTGACAAGTTAATTAATTTGTCTTTTCTCTTACTAAGCGCTTCTGCCGCCTCAAGCTCGCCCCACATGCCAGTGTTCGCCTCTGATTTAAGCAGTGGTAAGACCCACAGTTCTCAGATGCAAGTGCGTTGCCTTTTGAAGCACAGGGCAGGAAATGAGAAGGAGTATTTCCCTGGACCTGCTTGATGAGTCACGAGAGCTGATGTTCACCGGGCGGTGCTGAGCACCAAATCCTCAATGACCGAGCCACCTGTGTGCTCTTCAATAAATTTATTTGTGTAGGTGTGTTCCATGCTGGGACCTCTAAGGCACAGGACACAAAGAAGTGATACCTTTAGCTCGGGCGCCCGCTGAAGCATCTGACACAGCATGAGGTCAGGCCGTGAAGGGCAATTTTTAGCATACTTATGAAAAGAGGACGAAGCCCTACAGTTACTATCATTGGCGATCCCTCTAATGACCTCAGTGCCTCTGAGAGGGTAAACACTTATGAGCTCATTTCCTCACACCTAGTGCGACTCTCTTTTATTCATAGTGTTGCGTTGCTTGGATGCAGCTGTGATGCCTCGAAACAGTTTCCTGGACTTGGCTGACTTTGGTAATCTGCTCCCGGGCTTTGAGTGCCTGGACGTGGGGTGTTTGCAGTAGCTTGTTGCATCTCAGTTGGCCTGCCTTTCCCCAAGGCTCTCCTTGTTGGCTTGCTCACCTCCCAGCGGACTTAATTCCTGTCTCTGTTGCACTTATTTTCCTGAGAGGCAAGACAGTCCCAGTAAGATACCTGGCATCTAACTTTTTATTCTAGACTTACTGCTGCTGGAATCAAAAGTGGCTGTTTAAGGTTTCTGTAGCAGAGGAGAAAGAATCGTCTCCATGCAAGAGTTCACCTAAAGGGTCTGGTTTCAAAGATCACGAAGCGATTAAGGAATAATCACTGTTCTGCTCCTTGGAGACCAGTAAGCACGTTACCAGCCGTACATTACAGCAGTCCTTTATTGGCCAGCACTTCTTACATAGGACTTAGTGACAGTATGAAGTCGAAGCTGAGGATTGCTCCTCAGTGTAGGAAGAACAGTGTGATGCAGCTGTCTTTAGCCAGCAGCATGATTTTAAAGGCTCTTGTTTACTCTGCATAGTTAGCTGAGTCACGTGTCACCTGTGCATGGCGAGCGGGGCAGGCTTTGTCTTGCATAACTTGACTAGGAGGACTGGGTTCAGTGAGTGCTTTCTCTAGCCTGCTTCTGAGTTGCCCCCACGGACGCAGTGGTCTGCCTGCTTTGCAGCCGTGCAGCTCTGGGGCAGAGCAGTGACTTCTCGCTCTTAGCGCTGCGCACTGCAGTTCACGCAGGAGCTAAGAAAGGATCATGCAGGCTGTGTCT
The DNA here is from genome assembly GCA_021461705.1 of Cryptotis parvus. NCBI lineage: Eukaryota > Metazoa > Chordata > Mammalia > Eulipotyphla > Soricidae > Cryptotis > Cryptotis parvus. The sequence goes on along the minus strand of JAJIBD010007615.1, from coordinate 10,924 downwards.
GAATCACCCGAGGGACCAAGGAACGGCTACTCCAGTCTCCACTAGCTGCCCCAAACCGTAACTGGCAGCTTCACTTGATAAACATAGTAGAAGGTTGTTTTCTTTTTTAATGAAAAACAAGTAAAAGCTTCCTCTTTTCAGAACAATTTAAAAAGCTTTTAAGACAAAGAGTTCTGCAATTTTTTTTTTTCTGTTCCTTTTCCTGGGCTGCAAACTTATTTATATAAAACCATGGCCTAAAAAATTCAAGGACTGTTTGAAGTGCACAGTTGATGAGTGAAGCCGGGCCAACAGGGCAAGTCTGCTAGGCCCAGCCTTGCCAGGCCTCGCCTTTGCGGCTCTTTGACAATAGCGGAGCAGTTTCCTCCCTCGTACGTGAGGTCAGACCTGCCCAGTTCTGTTCCCTCACATGCCTGAGGTCAACCCTGCTGGGATTCTCTCTTAGATACGATCCAGGGTTAGTGGTAATATGGGTACCTCCTCTCTCTCTCCCCCCTCCCCCTCCCCCTCTCCCCCTCCCCCTCCCCTCTCCCCCCTCTACCCCCTCTCTCTTCCCTTTTCTCTCCCCCCTCTCTCTCCTCCCTCTCTCTCCCCCCATCTCTCACCCCTCTCTCTCTCTCTCTCCCCTCTCTCTCCCCTCTCTCTCCCCCCATCTCCCCCTCTCTCTCTCTCCCCCTCTCTCTCCCTCTCTCTCCCCCCGTCCCCATATCTGGAGATGCCAGTGGTTACTCCTGGCTCAGTACTCAGGAATCACTCTTGGTAGTGCTCCATATGGGATTCTGGGGATAGAACCGGTCAGCTGCGTGCAAAGCAGGTGCCCTCCCAGTTGTGCTGTCGCTCCGCCCGTCGTCTCCTGAATGACATCACGTCTGCAGAGCACTCTCAGAAATTCGGCCACACAGTCCTGTCATGCACTGTACGGTTAACTAGGACTAGAATGACTCTTCTCTAATACTACTTACTTATTTGCATGCCTTTATTGTCTCCTTTATTATGATGCTATTTCCATGGGTGGGGTAACATTGTTACTGTAACCAAAAAATGAGCAGAAGTGATTTCTGGCTACATTTAAACTTGACCTTAAGAGTCTTTGCATGCTCTTGGTTTCTCTTCTGCCTGACAAATCTATGGGCCGAGGTTTCTCCTTATTTGACTCCTCCCCAGATTAGGTTAATTTGTTATTTTAATAACATAATACCTCCGTCACCTCCTTGCTCTTTCCTGTTTTATAGATCTTTGTTTTTGATCAGACCTTCTACTCAACAAACAATAATTACCAGCAGGCATATTAAACAGCAAAGACAGACTTGAACAAATTGGTCACTGTCAACCAGGTGGGACTTTCTGGGACAGGCAAAGGTGGCTTGTAAAGGCTCTTGTAATGTCTGGGTCATAGCTCTGCCAGTTTTATGTAAACTTGGATTTCCTGCTGGAGGAGGCATTGATTTTTCTGAGATGGGAACTTCAGACTTTATAGTAATCAAGATTGTAGACAAAATCATGTAAATAATGAGAAAAGCCAGATGATTATTTTCCTTTTTTTAAAATGCTTTTATTACACCACCATGAGATATACAGTTATGAAATTGTTCATATTTGGGTTTCAGTCATAGTGTTCCGGCACCCATCCCTCCACCAGTGCCTGTTTCCCACCACCAATGTCCCCCTGATTTCCCCCCCCCCCCAGCCTGCATCTATGGCAGGCAATTTTCACTGCAGCCACACTTGCAACACCCCACGGGGCTGTAGTTGTGGATATAACACAAGAAATTCCCCCCGACCATTTGTCTGACCTGCCCTATCCTCCCCACAAAAAAGCATTTTGTGAAGAGGTGAAGAGATATTTTAAAACTTGGTGAGTATTTCATCTCTCATCTTACTTTAGTCTCTAGTTGTATTCACTATGGACTTCATGGACTTTTGTTTATTTTTATTTAATATATTTAATATAACATTTAGTATAATTTTATGTAATAATATTTTATTTGATAATTTAATTTTTTAATCAAAATTACTCTATTTTAATGCTTAAATACCCTAGGCTTAACCATTGGAAAAAAAGCTTACTATATCCTTTTTTTATATATTCTTTTTGAACTTCCTTAGTTACTGAAAGCAATAACTTCCTTAGTTACTGAGAGCAATAAGCTAATCCAGTCCCAGATGCTTTGCTGCTCCTGTATTGAAGTCACCCAGTATTGCAAGGAACACTGAACCAGCAGAGAAAACCAAGATTCAGAAGCCAAGATTTGGAGGCTGCTTATTCTCTTTGAAATGGTGGTTTTGTTGCAGCGAGATTTCTCAGTGGACAGAGTTTGGAAGCAGAGCTGTATGTCTGTTCACCCACTCACCTGGTTATCTGGCTTTATATTGCCTTTATAGTTCCTTCTCTGTGGTAAACCATGACTTCCTACTTTGGCCTCCAATTCCAACACTATAGATTTTATTCTCGTTCTTTCTGTTTCCATATTTGCAACTCCCTTTACAGATTGACTTCTCCAGTGAAAAGCTCCCATTAGCCTTATGCCTGGTTTGATCAAGTATCTGATATCACTGTTATCATATCTAGCATCTGATGTGGCAATCCCTGTTGTTACTGGAGGGCTCACCAGGGACCCTTCCTACCCCCACGCTGCAGGCCCTGGTATCCTGGCTGGCCCCTGTGTCTCCTCCATTCTCCTGGCTCGCTCTTCCCATTTGTATCTGTTCCTTCTTCAGTTTCCTCTTAACAATCCCTTTTGAGTCTGTCTGCTCCAGTTTCCTTTATTTTGCTTGGGCTTTTACATTTCAGATTAGGCACTTGCTTTGAGTAAACATTTTGTTCAATATTAAATGTCGTTGTCTAACATAAAGTAAGATATTTTTCTTTGTGGATACCTGTCCCCCTTTTTGTTACAACTTCTCTCAAATATTAAGGATCTGATCTTCTGGCTTTTTTGGATTAATGATGTAAATGAAATAGATTCAATAAGAGAAGTCATGATGGAGAACTAGCCCATTGTGACTTTGGAATTATGTATTATATCACTCAGATTTGTTTCTTTATCTGTTGATGATGATCGCTCTTGAAAATGTCTCAGAAAACAAAAATGACAGAAGTAAGGAATCCCTTTCTTATAGCAACTGCCTCTTGTCCACAAGGGAAAAATGCAAGAAATAAAGCAATGACTTGAATTTCTGATTGAAACTCTATGCTTGTGGAATGGATATAATATATATTTTTTTCTAGAAAAAAGATCTTTAATAAAATTACTAATTGGAATCACTAAGTATCTATCATATGATATGCTATGATAGTGTGAGGAATCCTGCAGAACTCTGAGTTATAAAAGCAATTTCCTTATATTGGAGCTGAATAAGATTGTATGTATGTATATACATATATATATTTATGGTTTTATTATATATAGAAAACCACATAGCCCAGGAAGAAAACATTTGATATTCAAGGTCCATCTTTCATTCAGAAGTGAAAAGTGTGTAGAAAAGAAAAAAAATAGTTTTTTTTGTCAACTGTTTTATGCTTCTACTAATTTTTTGTTTGTTTTATTTTGTTTTGTTTGGCCACACTGGCAGTGCTCTGGGCTTATTCCTGGCGAGGTGTTCAGGGGTCATTCTTGGTGGAGTTTGGGGGCTGTGTGGTCTGGGCTTGAATCTGGGTCAGCCGCACTCAGGACCAGTGTCGTACTAACTCGCTGTATTAACTCGCTAACCCGATTTGCTAATCTTTTGTAGCCATGGTAGAAACATAAGCGAAGTGGATTACAAAGCCATATCAAAACTTTTAATTTGGTTTGGGATAGGTACTTCCTTTGTCATAAGAACAATTTTCCGTTTTCCTCCAAAAGTACAAAATTGGACAGAATATACTTTGAAATTAGAAGTCTTCCCTCATCTTCAAAAAAGAGCCATAAAAATAGTGGAGTGTGAAGTACATTTGGGTGAAGCCCTAGGATGCATTTGGCATTCTGTCCATGATATATACCTCCTGCAACATAGGGACACATTTATAGGATCAGCCACAGTTTAGGAGATGAAACTGTTAGACCAGCAGCTCTCAAAATGTGGTAATCAAGTCGTCAGTGGCAGTATCACCTTACAGCTAAGAAAATAAAATTCTCAGTCCTTACCTCAAAGTTATAGAAGCAGAAATTTCAGGCCTGGAGGGCAGTAATCAAGTTTCATCAGATTTGAGAGCCACCAAGTTAGATTAAGTTAGTATTGACAAGTGTTGGATTCAATAATTTGCTTTTTTTTACCCCTACTAATTTGTTCTTGGAACATAAATGCTTTCTATAATTATTTCGTTTTGGGGTTGCATATGGCAGTGCTCAGGGCTTACTCTTCGCTCTGTGCTCAAAGGTCACGCCTGGCAGTGCTCAGGGGACCATTGTAGTGCCATGAGTTGAACCTGGGTCAGCCACGTGCAAGCAAGTTCCTTCCTCTATACCTTCTCTATAATTCTGCTTTCTTTTAAAGAATATTTGTTTATATTTTAAAACTTTTTTAGTTAAAGAGTCATGATTTACTGTTTTTTTTTCTTTTTTGGGTCACACCCGGCATTACTCAGGAGTTACTCCTGGCTCTGCACTCAGGAATTACTCCTGGCGGTGCTCGGGGGACCATATGGGACACCGGGATCAAACCCGGGCCAGCATGGGCTGGCCGCGTGGAAGGCAAATGCTCCATCCTCCGGACTATCGCCGCGGCCCTTTTTTTTGGGGTGGTCTCACCCAGCAATGCTCAGGGGTTTCTCCTGGATCTGCACTCAGGAATTACTCCTGGCTGCACTCAGGGGACCATATGGGATGTCGGGGATCGAACCCAGGCCAGCACCGGCCGGCCGCATGCAAGGCAAACGCCTTACCCGCTGGACTATCGCTCCGGCCCCGATTTACTGTTTTTGAAAGAGCGTTAGGCATCCAGTAATCCAGCACTAACCCCACCAGCAGTGGGCCCATGCACGGTGCATTGCAAAGTTCTATGGCTGCGCTTTAGATCTCATGTTTTCAGTGCCTTGCAAATATGGCTGCACCCCACTTCCCATCACCAGTACACCTGAGTCCCCTGACCACTTGTTTCCCATTACTTTCCTTTCTTGTCTTCTTACTCTTCCCTCCCCCCAGTTTCTTTCCTTCTCTGACTTCCTCCCTGTACTCTGGGGTCAAGGGTAAGCTAGGCATGCCTCCTTTACTGTATCACGTTTCCTCATCCAGTTATTCTATATGCCAAAGATTAGTGAGGTCATTTGGTGTTTGCCCGTCTTCTTCTGCATTACTTCTCCAAATATGACATTTCTAGTTTTAAACAGGTTGCAGCAGATCCCACAATTTCATCATTCCTTGCACTTAGTATTCTGCTGTATTCCGAATGGAATATTCCATTGTATATAAATACAGCACCTTCATTATCCACTCATCTGTAATAAATACAACTCATATTCCGCTTTGTAAGTCTCTGGATCAGCATACCTGGGCAGGATTGAAAGAAAAAACTGCTGCAGGATGGAACTCGATGAGACAGGCTGTGATAGGCTGTCACTGGGTGGAGTTCTGACAAGAGAGAAGTCCAGATGTGGAAAATGGCGGCCGGATGGAGTGGGGGTCATCTGGCTTGTTGTTCGGCTCTGCTGGGGTGGCGGGCCAGGGCTAGAACCTGCCATCCCTCCCCGGACGCCTCGTGAGGGGCTGGGCACAGGGAGAGCAAGTAGCAGCTCTGCCCCATATCTGAGAGTCTCTGGTTCAGCATACCTGGGCCGATTGGAAAAAAAAAACTGCTGCAGGGTGGCTGTCGATGATCCAGGCTGTGATAGTCTGGTCTGCTGGGTGGAGTTGTGACAAGAGGAAGTCCGGATGTGGAAAATGGCAGCCCCATGGAGTAGGGAAGGGTGGTCTGGCTTGTTGTGGGGCTCTGCTGGGTGGCAGGCCAGGGCTAGAACCCCGCCATGCCTCCCAGGAGCCTTGGAGGCTGGGCACAGGGAGAGCAAGTAGCAGCTCTGCCCCCATGTCTGAGAGTCTCTGGTTCAGCATACCTGGGCCAGATTGAAAAAAAATGCTGATCCAGAGACTTACAGACATGGGGCAGAGCTGCTACTTGCTCTCCTGTGCCCAGCCGCCCACGCAGGCACCCAGGAGGGATGGCGGGTTCTAGCCCTGGCCCGCCACCCCAGTAGAGCCGCACAACAAACCAGATGACCCCCCCCATCGGGCCGCCATTTTCCATATCCGTACTTCCCTCTCGTCAGAACTCCACCCAGCAACAGCCTATCACAGCCCGTCTTGATCATCTATAAATGCTATATTTAGAGGTAACTACAAGGGGTATGCCACCTGCATGGCAAGCCTGGCAAGCTGCCCTGTTTTATTTGATATGCCAAATACCAGTAACAATTATATTAGTTCATTCCCATGACCTAATATAATGGTTTGAGGCTCTTTATGTTCCTGGAGCGAGCAGATGCCCTTGGGCTCTACTAGCATGAGACAGGACATATGGAGATGTTACTGGTACCCGCTCTAGCAAATAGATGATCAACGGGAGGATAGTGATAGTGATTCCATTGTGTGTAAATACAAAACCTTCATTGTCCAAGATCTGTCTGTGACACCTAGGGAGACCCCATATTTTAGCTATTGCACTAAGTGCTGCAATGAGTAATGGTGAACACAGGCCTTTTTGAATGAATACTTTTCTGTCTTGGCCATAGATGGTCAACAGTAGAGTTTCTGGGTCATGTGGCAGCTCAGTTCTGCGTGTACTGAGAATTCTCCGGACTGTCTTCCGCAGGGTTGTGGTTCTGCTGTTGTCACCCCACTTGAACTCAGCTTCCCAGACACTAACAGCGCTCTGGCTGCAGTGGCACATAGAAGTTCAAGAATCAAGAATCACACCAGGTTTCAGAGTCATTTGTTAATATCATAGATGAGTGCTGAGACAATGAATTTTTTAGGGATAATGATTAACAATAGAGTCATAAATTGTTGTGCTACAAGAGATCACAAGGGCAGAACATTTGCATCATACCAGACAAGTCCCATAGCTTTTGACTCCGGAAGAATTTTTGACTCCGCAACTTTCGACTCCGCAAACTTATTTGATTTGCAACTTATTTGATTTATAGTTTTTTTCTTAGAGCCTGTTCAACAAGAAACACCATGGATCATTTCTAGCCAATGGATTTATTAATATATAAGGAGTGCAAGTGGGTGGGGTTGTCATAGAGATGGCTCTTATCTTCAGGTGCTAATTACCTAATTTATTACAGCGATTGAGTCATTCTCGGAAATTTCCTGGAGACCAGAAATCATGAGAGAATGCGTTTGCTTCCACCGTGCTGTATATTAGTGATTTACGGCTGGCAATGAGAGTGGACTGGTGTGAGCTGGGCCAGGAGGCAGGTGGGAAGTCACAGGTGCACAGTCGTTCTTTATCCTGGGTTCTGCAGACTGCTCTTCCTCACTGTCTCTGTTTCTTCTCTGCTTTGGCTCTTTAATACTCTCTCAACACTGTCACCCCCTTCAAGCTGCCTTCTCTCCTGATGGTTTAACCTGGTCTTACTTGCATGATTATTGCTGCATTCACCCTAGATTTGATCTTTCATCTCCATGTTCTTTCAGCTTTTCCTGACAACAGTTTATGTGGATACAAGTTTAAATCCTCAGGAGACTAGAAATCCATTCCCTAGCAGATTGGACAGTAGGTCAGCCAGCTTGTGGACAAGCCAGATGGGAAATTGTCCATTTATATGCTTGTGAATTAGGATGAGGTCAGAGTTACATCCTTTGAGTGTGGTGCTCAGCTATTTCTCTCTAAGAAGGAGCCATGTATGGGAGCGTTTAAGGGAAACGAGTATTTCAGGCTAATCAAATGCTATGTCCAAAAGGAACAGAGTTCTCCTCGCTGAAAGTGGCATAAAACCTGTCCTGTTAGTCACTGAACCCTAGAAGAATTTCTGAAGTTCTGTCAACTAAGGCTATCCGACTATTAGGTTGTTGTTTGAACTTCAAGCTTTCCATCAGGAAGGACTGTTCTTTTTACACATACAATTAAAATTCTAGTTCAGTTAAAAGCTCAATTAAAATAGTGAAGCCTGAGATATGGCACAAGTGGCCAAGCTTGCACCTAGTGTCCATGAGGTCCCGAAGTTCAATCCCCAGCACCTCATTTCCCCTGGCACCACTGGCTGTGGATGTGAGTCGACCCTCAGTATCACTGACCTGAGCAACAAATATTTATGCCAATATCACCAGCTATATAGAAAAATGAGTAGTCTTAGACTCCCCAAGCACCATTGGGTGTACCCCTATAAAATATTTTAAAATAAGACTAAGTAAATTTGTTATATTGCCAATGGTTTGCTAGCAGATTTGACGTAAAGCGCATTTAAATAAAGAGGTAAGTCACATTAAAGGATAGTATCTTACGATATGCAGTAGAATTGAAAAACTATTGCGTTTTGACCATGTCTCCTGAGCTGTCACCAAACTGACATCATAACATCCACGCCATGAAGCTAAAGCCTGTATTTTAACTAGCTTAATATGTCATAATACTTGGATTTAATGGAAGCCAGCTATCAGTGTTGAGTTACTTTGTCTCTCAACTCATTAGGGTGCAAATGGGCTTCAAGGTAATTTTTAATCTATATGTAAATTAGCTATTTTTATAACAGCCATAATATGAATTTGAGTATGTGCAGGAAAGGAGGTTTGGATGCGAGCAGTATTTTGAAAATGTCAAGAAAGAGACTATACAAGTGATACATGACTTCCAATGAGTTTGAATATTGGTTGTATTATGATACTTTCCATAAAATTATTGTCAGTGAAAATTTTCTGGGACAGATAATGCGTGAATGTGTGGAACAGAATTTATTACAGATTGTTAAACTATGTAAAAGGCCACATAGTTTTCCCTTAAAGAGCATCCTTTTGACATATTTTATGTAATACATGACTATTTTTACTGAATAGTATTCTAATTCAGATTTAGAGTGACTTGATTTAAAATGATTTAAATCTTTAAAAGGAAAAGTGGGATGCTTTATACATTATTTAAATCTCGGTTTATAAGTAAATATGTTTTATTATTTTATAAAAGATACATTTTGTATTTATCTGCTTCATAGTTGTATTTGGAATATATGAATAAAGCCATAAAAATTAATTTTTGTTTTGGGGCCACATTCAGTGATGTTCAGGGCTTAATTCATGACTGTGCTCAGGGGTTATACCTGGAGAGGCTTGGGGGGACCATATGGGGTACCCAGGGTTGACTACATGTAAGGCGACCCTCCCATCCCACTGTATTAACGCCTCCATATCATAGACTAATTTTTTTAATTTTTAATAAAAGTTAAATCTACATCAATATTTGATACCTTACCTTTTCTAATCAATTTTTCTTGTTTTCAAAGGGACAGTATAGCACGGAAGTATTCTGAATGGTATCAATAAAAATACTGTAGCCATTAAAATTCATCTTGGAATTCAGTGACTATTGGTCTACAAAAAGTAGGTCTTAGGAACAAAATAGGAAGCATGGAAAGATCAATATTATTATGTTATATTGTACCTACTGTTTTCTAGTCTTGGTATTTTAAAAAGACAGAAAATTTGGTTTGTGTTTAATATAGAAATTCATCAGTATCTTCAAAATAGATCTTAGGTCAACACTCCTAAGCTCCTTCCATTACGTCTGGTTTTAACTCCGTATGATTTGAATTTATTCCAACAGGCAAATAAAATGTTTGTTAATGGTTTGAATGACTGTCATTAGGACTGATTTAGATCAGAAATACATACTGGTGATTGGGATCAATGTTAAATGCATTTAGGAATAAAGACTTCTTATTCCTACCAAGTTACCATTTTAATGGCCCCAAAATGCTAAATACTCTGGTCCTTTAAATATTAACTCACATAATTTTAGAAATTCCTGACTTTATTTGTGTTTGTACAACCCCCTGGAGTTTTAACTACTGTGCTGGCTGGTTCTCACAGTGAAGCAACTCTCATGCAATTGTGTTCTTGCTGGGAAATGATTTTATTGCATAAGAAAATGAATGAGCAGAGACCAGTGAACTGTGTCTGCTGATGGACTATAATTTGCAGACTTTGATGTCAAAGCAGTTTTGAGATTTGTGGCAACAGCCGGAGCTTGTGATACCTGAACGATTCTGTGGCAGCAGTGAAGCATGTACAATCCCAGACTACCACATTTTGTGTATGCAAGTTCAGTTGCCGTAACCGTGTATAGAAGCCCTTCATGGGCACAGGAAATAAGGACAGATGATTCTGCTCCTACTGTGAGCATTATTGCAGATGAATTCTTCCATTGTCTAGAGGGACAGTTTATCCTGTTCTCTTGAACACTAGCCTCCTTAGTTCAGGATAGGCCTTCTCAGGAAGCATCACTGTTATGTGGATTGCTTTTTTATTTTAATTTTTAAAAATTATTTTATTATACCACCTTTAGATATACAATTACAAGATGTTCATATTTGAGTTTTGGTTCTACAGTGTTCCAGTACCCATCCCTCCACCCATGCCTATTTCCCATCACCAATGTCCCCCACTTCCTCCCCTTCCCCAGCCTCCCTCCATGGCAGGTTCTTTATATCCTCTCTCTCTCCCCCTCTCTCCCTCCTTTTCTCTCCCTCCTTCTCTCTCTACCTCCCTCTCTCCTTCTCGCTTCCCTTTCTTACACACTGTGGATTGTAGTGTATTCTAGGACATGATTGGTTCCACTAGTTTGATGTACCATGTGGCGCACAATTTGGGAAGAGCCAGATGTCAGCTCTCCATGCGTCTGAGTCTCTGCATGATATGACCGGTCACTCTGGGGGCAGTTCTTGGCGGGCCGCTAGGCCTGCCGGGACAAGTCAGAGAGGGTAAGGAAGCCCCAACTCTATCTCATGAATGAC